>JAIUZE010007266.1:0-39569 GCA_022085475.1 Heliosperma pusillum | reverse complement strand
CATTTCATGCTATTTCATTCAATTTCTAACATGTGAATTATTAATTCTTACGAAAACCCGCATGACTTAAAGGTTATCGAATTAAACTATAATCTCGTATTATAATTTCTAACATGTGAGGAATTATAATATTATGAAAAATACTTTTAATTAAATAATTTACTTATTAAAATTTCCCACTTGCTAAATATTACAAAACATGATATAATAATAACAATAAACTCAAAAACCGTCACAAGCCCAAAGGAGGGCTCACGGGTCATGGGACTGGACCGGGCCTGGACTGGGCCCACGGGCTGGTTTGGGCCGGTTTTGGTCAACATTTCTAAAATCGTTTTCTTAATATTTCCCGCATGCTTAACATATTTAAAACCCGTCAAAACAACAACAAAACAATCAAGTATCGACACAAGCCCAAAGGGCCAATTAATGGGCCAACCAAGACCGGGCAGCCGGGCCTGGACCGGGCCTGAACCGGGCCTGTTTCTCGGCCACCATACACGGCCACCACCAACAACACCCCAAATTTATTTCTAACATGTTTTAATTAACAACCATCCATTTTAACAACCAATTCAACCATCATTCATACTAAAATTATGATTATGAACAAATCATCCAACATGTCAAACACACTAAATATGTTAAAAACTCATAAAACTTAATAATAATAACAACCTAGCATGTTACTACTTAAAACCGTAAATAACAAAAATAAATGTGACATTAATTCGTCGAGTAACTCGGTAATCGTTACCTTAGCTAGCTCAAAACCAAATAGCACCAAAATAAGACCTAAAAACCCGTCTACTAATCTTCTTCTAAAATATACGAGTCACCAAACTCGTCTTCATAATCTTCTCCTATAAGAAATGACAAAAAAATAACATTATTAGTATTAAAACTTGATTTCAACAATTAAAGTGTTGAAAACGATTTTGTCGGAATTGAAAATAAAACGTACACGGAGATGAAGAGCGGAGAGGAGACTTTAGAAATATAATTTAGAACGGATTTGGCCAAGTAACGAAGGTTTTGTGACGATTTTGCTCAAGAACGATCAAGAACATGAAGAACAATTGTGATTATATTAAAGAAGGTATTAAGTAGATATTAAGTTGATTTAATGTAAAATAGAAAGATAATTAATGAGTAAGAGGGGAGGGTTGGGCCGTGTAATATAGAGGATTAACGGGAGTCGGGTTTTGAACTTGTTGTTACGGGATTGACTCGGGTTTTATAAATATATTATGGTAAATATCTAGATATTATTAGATATTATGTTTGTTTAATCAAATATCTAGATATTATTAGATATTATGTTAGTTTAATGAAAATATCTAATCCTAAGGGAACAAGAGGAAAGAGGCGTGTGGAGGTGGAAGGAATCGGGTCTGTTTTTAAGCGATTTGTTGCGTAATTTAAACAGATAGATCAATATAGTTACAAATATCTTAGATATTTGTATTAGTTTAATCAAAGTAATCAAAAGATCTAAAATGAGGGAAAAAGGGTGTTTTGGGCGTGTGGCACTTGTAGGAGTCGGGTTTCGGGTTTGTTTCGGGACTTAAGTTGACTCGGGAATAGTTAAATGAAGTTCGGGTTTAAACCGTATAACATACTCTTTAATTCCTAATAAATTCAAAATAATTATATTAAATTATCATAAATTCAAATAAATCGTAATAAATTAAAATAAATTAAATTTATTATTTTTCAAATATAATTTCGGTCTTTCAAATTACGGGTTGTTACAATCACCCCTCCTTTTAAAAAGTTTCGTCCTCGAAACTTAGAAGAAGGAATGTGACATATATGTAGGTCTGTTGCAAAACTTTTTTAAAAAATATATTTGTAATAAAAATACAGGGTCTTATCAATGGGGCGGAAGGTTCTCGTCTGCAGTTAAAAACATCGACGTCCCAAGTCAAAGACTTAAAAGATACATTTTCGCATCAACAAATGAGAAAACTAGTTATCGAACGTCTCCAATAACAAGTCTCAACACTCCTTGACGGTAAAAATACTTGAAATCATCAAACATTTCCAAAAGCTTTTAGTTCAAAAATTCTATAGTAAAGGTAATAACTCTACTATCTATGCCTAAAATTTCTAACTAAAGTTTCTAATAATCTATCTATAAGAAATGATATTCGATAGAAGGAACGGAATATTCGAAAGAATAAATCGAATAGAAAGAGGGAAGAAAGAAGGAGATTTACCTCAAGCAAAGAGCTCGGGATATTTAGCTAACATTTTAGCTTCAGGTTCCCAAGTTTCCGCTTCAACGTTTCCACAACGCCAAAGGATACGAACTAAGGGTACCACTTTGTTTCTGAGTTGCTTGCTAGCCCTTTCAAGTA
The DNA here is from genome assembly GCA_022085475.1 of Heliosperma pusillum. Lineage (NCBI taxonomy): Eukaryota > Viridiplantae > Streptophyta > Magnoliopsida > Caryophyllales > Caryophyllaceae > Heliosperma > Heliosperma pusillum. Next base: position 37,206 of record JAIUZE010007266.1, on the reverse strand, counting down.
TACGAATCGGCCTTTCTTCCAAAGCCAAATTAGGTTCCAAGCCCAACACTTCTTCTTGAATAATATGACTCGGATCACTAATATACTTCTTCAATTGAGAAACATGGAACACATCATGAACTTTACTCAAGTTCGGAGGTAATTCCAAACGATAAGCAACAGGACCAACTCTCTTAAGCACCCGAAACGGTCCAATATATTTTGGACTCAACTTTCCCTTCACTCCAAACCGTTTCACTCCTTTCATTGGTGACACTTTAAGGAATACACGGTCATCAACATCAAATTCAAGTGGTCATCGACGAACATCGGCATATGATTTCTGTCTATCTTGAGCGGCTTTCATTCGCTCACGAATGACTTGAACTTGATCAATTGTTTCAGTCACTATGTCGGGACTCAACATATGATCATCCTGGACTTGATCCCAACAAACCGGACTACGGCACTTCCTACCGTATAAAGCCTCGTACGGTGCCATCTTGATAGAAGCATGATAACTGTTGTTATAAGAAAATTCAACCAGAGGCAAACACTTCTCCCAAGAAGCGTGAAAGTCTAAGGCACAAGCCCGCAGAAGATCTTCCAAAGTTTGGATCGTTCTCTCGGTTTGACCATCAGTAGCGGCATGAAATGTTGTGCTCATCAACAATTTACTACCCATGGCTTCTTGTAAAGCCGTCCAGAATCGGGAACAGAATCTCGGATCACGATCTGAAACTATATCTTTAGGAACTCCATGGTAGCGTACTATCTCTTTCACATAGGCACCAGCTAAGACATCTATATTCCAAGTTTCTTTGATTGGCACGAATCTGGCACCTTGGTTAGACGGTCTACAATAACCCAGATGGCATCCTTTCCACTAGAAGTTCTAGGTAAAGCCATCACGAAGTCCATAGAAATAGACTCCCATTTCCAAAGAGGAATTTCCAAAGGTTGTAGCAAACCTCCGGGTCTTTGATGTTCGATCTTCACCTTCTGACAAGTAAGACATTTTCTAACATACTCCTTTACTTCAATCTTCATCCTAGGCCACCAAAACTGTGGTCTCAAATCTTTATACATTTTGTCACCGCCAGGATGAATAGAATAAAGAGAAAGGTGAGCTTCATCAAGTATTCTCTTTCTCAACTCGGCACTTCTCGGAACATACATTCTACCATGGTAACGAAGGTAGCCATCATTATCCACCACACAATCCTTAGCTTGCCCAAGTAGTATTTTTGCTCGTATGGCAATGAAAGTAGCATCCTCCGGTAAACAAGTACGAATCTCTCGATAGAAATCGGGTTCCGCAGTCAAAGCACCAAGATAATCGAATCCTTTCCCAACAAACTGTATCTTAAGCTTCTGAAATTCTGTTACCAGTTCATCGGGTAAAGTACTAAGAGCATTTAATGAATGACTAGTCTTTCTACTCAATGCATCTGCCACAACATTTGCCTTTCCTTCATGGTAAATCAACTCGGCATCATAATCATTCACTAACTCTAACCATCTTCTCTGTCTCATATTCAACTCCTTCTGAGTAAAGATGCACCTCAAGCTTTTATGATCGGTATAGATTCGACAATGAACTCCAATAAGATAGTGTCTCCAAGTTTTCAATGCATGCACCACAGCTGCTAACTCAAGATCATGAGTCGGGTAGTTCACTTCATGAACCCTGAGTTGTCGAGAAGCATATGCAATGACTTTTCTATTCTGCATTAAGACACATCCCAAACCATGCTTAGAAGCATCACAATAGACATCATAATCAGCTTCATCATCTATAAAGTCAACACCGGTGCGGTAGTCAATCTCTTCTTTAATTCCAAGAAGGCATTTTCACATTCATCGGTCCAGATATACTTTGCTTCCTTCTTTAGCAATTGAGTCATCGGTCTTGCTAACTTAGAGAAATCTTTCACAAACCGACGGTAATAACCCGCTAAACCAAGGAAACTCCGAATCTCGGACACATTTTTCGGACTCTTCCATTCCACCACGGCCTCAATCTTAGCTGGATCGACCATAACACCGTCTTTTGAAATGACATGACCAAGGAAAGATACCTCGGGCAACCAGAATTCACATTTAGAGAACTTAGCGTACCATTTTTGGCGTCGAAGAACACCCAAAATGGTTCGGAGGTGATCAGCATGTTCTTCCTTAGATTTAGAAAAGATCAAAATATCATCAATGAATACTACAACACATTTATCGAGGTACTCGCTGAAGGTACGATTCATCTGATCCATGAATATTGCTGGAGCGTTAGTCAAACCGAATGGCATCACTTTAAATTCGAAATGACCATACCTCGAGCTAAAAGCAGTCTTGGGAATATCTGCTTCACGAACGGGAATTTGATGATAACCCGATCTAAGATCAATCTTTGAAAAAGTTGAAGCACCACGTAACTGGTCAAAGAGATCATCAATACGCGGAAGTGGATATTTATTTTTGATTGTGACACGGTTCAACTCACGATAATCAATGCACAGTCGCATAGAACCGTCTTTCTTTTTGACAAAGATCACGGGAGAACCCCGAGGAGAAGCACTAGGCCTAATAAAGCCTTTCTCAATCAAGTCATCAAGTTGGATTCTCAACTCTTTCAATTCGGAAGGAGCCATACGATAAGGACCTTTAGCAATTGGTCCAGTTCCAGGAACTAGATCAATGGAAAATTCAACATCTCTTTCAGGAGGAATTCCGGGTAATTCATCGGGAAATACATCTGGAAATTCTTGAACAATTGGCACATCTTCCAATGAAGGCAAATACGAAGTGGTAGAAGTAGTTACAACACATAAGAAAGCTTTGTAACCTTTCTTGATAGCTTTTACCATCTTCATAGCCGAAACAAGTTTCACAGTGGTCTGTTTTCGAACCCCTTGATAGGATACACGGGTACCTAAAGGGCTTTTGAGAATAATCTTTTGGTCACGGCATTCAAATCGAGCATGATATGTAGATAACCAATCCATGCCCAGAATGATATCAAATTCTTCAAGAGGGAACCGAAGGAGATTAGCCGGAAAAGTAGATCCGTTTATTGATATAGGAATGTCCGAATGAACATAAGAGCATGAAAACACATCTCCGGACGGTAAAGATATAGGAGTACTTTCTCCAATTGAAGCTTTGAGAGGTAATTTATCGGATAGTCTCATCGAAATAAAGGACAAAGAAGCTCCCGTATCAAATAAAATTAAACACGGTATTTCATAAATTGAAAACATACCAGTCACAATGTCTGGTTGAGCATCGGCCTCAGCGCGGCTCATGATGAAAATTCGACCCTTCGGTCTCCCAGAAGTAGCTGGTGTAGAAGCTGTCTTCTTCCTATCAGGACATACATTAGACTTGTGTCCCGGTTTCTGACAAGTAAAGCACACAATTGGCTTGTTGAAACAGCCAATACCGGGATGCATAGGCATCTTGCACCCAAAACAGATACGACCCTTAAGATCGTTGTTGTTGCTCGGGAAGAATGGACGGTTACTCTGAGTTGCTTGTCCACTCTGAAAATTCTTCCTCTTGTTTGAGTAAGAGGAGGAAAAGGAAGGTCGAGAAGTAGGATACAACGGTCTCTTACCATAAGCATTAGGAGCAACATACGAGGTACGAGCCTCGTCGGCAATCTCGCGAATTGAACTCTCTGCCCATATAGCATCGTTGTAGATAGAGACAAAGGAAGTAGCACCCCTACTGATCTTGCCCTTCACCTGAGGAGAAAGTTTTCCCAGGTAAAAGAATGCCTTGTCTTCCTCCCTTTTAATAAGCCGAGTGGCATAATGAGCTAACCCGTTGAATTTGGTCGTGAACTCCTGAACTGAGAGACTTCCCTATTTGAAGTCCATGAATTCCTTCAATTTCTGTTGCCTCAATTCATCAGGGTAGATGACAAAGTCAAATATTGTCGTGTTTAGTATTAATTTTTAGAGTCTTTCATTCTACTTTTTACGGGTCATTAGCTATGTTTTATGTTAATTTTAGTTTTTGTAATAATGTTAGTATTTAGTATTTTAAGTCAATTTGGAGAGTCAAATCCTGAAAGTCAATATAAGTCAAACCCGAAAACCCGAGACCCAAAAACCCGGAACTTGAAGTGGGCTAGCAAGGAATCATCAAGGTTTGAAGACCAAGCCAAATGGGTCAATGGAAGTCAAGGCGCGGTCAAATAATCATGGGGTCAACGAAAGTCAAGAAGGAAAACAAGGCAAAAATCTGGCAGTGCTCGATGCAGCCTGCGTCGTAGGACGCAGCCTGCGTCATCTCTCAGCACGGGTTTTCTTCCTTTTCTCGTCTTGTCTTTTGAAAGCCCACCTTTCAAGGCCCCTAGGTTTGCGGACCAAGGGTATAAAAGAAGATTTCTGAAGAGAGACAAGGGGATCAAGCATTCACCATACAACATCATATTTTCCTTAGCATTTCTCTCTTTTTGTTCTTCAAGTTTGGCTTTTGTAATGGGTTTTTACTTAGAAATTGGTTGTATTAAGAAGACTATGGGTAGCTAATCTTCTTTTGCTTAGTGTAATTTGAACAAGTTCTTCCCTTTTAGCATTGTAAGACTTTTAATCCTTCCTTCTCTATTTAATTCCATCTTCCTTTGTTGATTTTATTTGTTGAATGAATTGTTGTTAAGACTAACCATCTTAGTAATTGTTTGTTTGATTAAATTGCTTTGTCTTGATGAATTTGGTTGATTTGTCTTGATATTTGTTGAAGCAACTTGAAAGATTGTAACTTTGGTTTAAATGTTGGAATCTTTTGAGTGGAATTTGGTTTATTGTGTATTTATGACATGGTTTAATGTTTTATTACATGATTCTAGCATGCTTCTTTGGTTTTATGCTTAAAGCTTGCATCTTTATTTATGCTTATGTTTTAATAAGTATGGGTTTAGTTGTATTGAGTCATTTATGGATGGTTTAATTCATTTGTGGCTAGTTTTTGGAAGTTTGTAATAGAAAATTAGAGAAAGGAAGGAAAGAAAGGTCTTCACTTTGTTAATTGTGGGGGAACTTGGGATAATTACACTAAGTTGTTTTTCCTTATTTGAATCTTTGATTATTTAGTTGTTATTGGTGATTCTAGGTTTGACAATCATTTCTCATGAAAAACTTTCTCCCGATTTGTTATCTACATGTTTACCATTGTGAATATCATAGTTTGTAAGTAATTCTAGTCTTTGTTTCAATTAGTGTTTAATTTGTGGTTAGATTAATTAATTTGTTTAATCAGTTTTTAGCAAGAGTCTAGATTAGATTATTAGCATTCATCGCCTTCTCTTGGGTTCGATCCTTGTCTTACCCTTACTACCCTTTACTTAGGTTAGTTTGAGCCTAGATTTGGTTTTATAAATTGTTATTTGGCATAGCTAGTTTCCGGAATTAACGACCCCGAAAATAAGCCGTCAAATTTGGCGCCGTTGCCGGGGAAGGCAATTTAGTTAAATATCAAATTGAACTCTTGTTAGTGTCATATTTTGTTTAGATTGTTTTTCAAATATTTCTTTTTGTATTGTTTGAAGGTTACTTGGGTTTGAAGTTACTAATTGTGTTGTGGAGTTGTTTTTAAAAGTTTATGCCTAGGTCACAAGAAGGATTTGGTGACCAAGACATTGACCCGTCCTCAAGTAGCATTTCCAATTGGTTGTTTTCGAACCCCCTCTATAGGAGACCCTTTGGGAGGGAGCCTAGTGAAGAAGAGTTTGGGAACAATATTTTTCAAGAACCACAAGAACCACAAGAACAAGTGTTTGAGTCACCTCCTAGGAGACCACCACCTTTGAACATCATCTACCCACCCGAAATGGAAGATAATAGAACTATTGGTGAAATCCGGGCAAGAAACTATGAAGAGCAACCGTTGTGTATCGCATACCCTCCCATGGGGGATGTCAATTTCGAGCTAAAGGTGTTCTTTGTTCATAATTTGCCAAGATTTCATGGAATGGTGGGGAATGATCCCAATAGGCACTTGGCCGAATTTCACATGATATGCCAAGGGGCCATCCCTCAAGGAGTGACCGAAGACCAATTTAAGCTTAGGGCATTTCCATTCTCTCTACAAGATGCCGCTAAGGAGTGGTTATTTTGTCTTCCGGCCCATTCCGTCAATACTTGGGTGGGTTTGAAGAAGAAATTTCTTGAGAAATACTACCCGGATTCAAGGCATAACCATTCAAAGAAGCTCATCACTACCATTGAGCAAGACATGGGGGAAACTCTCTATGACTATTGGGAGCGATTCAAAAGCCTCGTGGCAAGGTGCCCGTATCATGGGATGTCGGGGATGATCTATTGACGGCCTTCAATGAAGGATTATGCCAAAACGACCAACGGATGATTATAGCCGCCACCGGAGGTGGTATTGATACACTTAATGTGGCCGAGGCCAACAACATTATTGAGAAGTTGGCTATGAACACAAGAAGCTACGGGAGGAAGAATGAAAGGGGAGGAAGCTCAAGAAATGTATCTTCCATGGAAGATTCTCATGCCTCTCAAAATCACAAACTCATGCAAGAGATGGGTGAACTTAAAAGCTTGGTATCCAACTTGGTTGTCAACAAAGGTAATTCATTTTCTCAACACCCCGAACCGCTTGAATGTTCTTATTGTGGAGGTGACCATGCTACAAATACTTGTTACATCATGATTGAGCAAGGAGCCACCATGGAGAGTGTCAATGCCATGGGGTATGGGAATTACAATGCTAGAAACCCAAGTGGTGGAGGGATGTATAACCAAGTGGGAAATCGTGATCTTTTGGGGTGGGGAGGAGACAAGTCAAAGAGTTTTGAAAATGGCCAATTCAACCACTTGAGAGCCCAAAATCCAACCCAAAACCGAAACACCAATTTCAACCAAAATCCCCAAAGAAATTTCAACAACAACAACCCAAGACCCAATAACTCAAATTTTCCAAGTAATTCTCAATCCCAAAGACAACCAAACCAAAATCCAAATCAAGGAAATTCTTCTTCTCAAGGGAACTTGAGTGACATCTTGCAAACACTTCTTGCCAATCAAGAGAAGGATAGGGAGGAGGCAAGGAGGGATAGAGAGGAAGCAAGGAAGGATAGGGAGGCTAACAACCTTAGGGTGAACAACTTGGAAACCCAACTATCCCAAATGGCCTCAAATTTGTCAAAATCCCAAGCCTCAAGCTCCACAAGATTCCCATCTCAAACCATTCCCCCACCAAGGGAAAATGCTAGTGCCATGACATTGAGGGGAGGCAAAGAGTTGGAAGTACACCCCCTTGGCAAAGGAAAGGAAAAGATGAAGAATATTGAGATGGAAACCATTGAGATTGAAGACCAAGGAGAATTGGTGGTTGGTCAAGAAGAGATATTGAGAAATAAAAAAGGGGCATCCAAAAGCATGGACCCAAAGGGAGAAAGTTCAAGGAAGAGCAAGGACACTATTGAAGATGATGAAGTGGAGGAGTACATACCGGAAGTCCCATTTCCTAGTGCTTTGATAAGCACAAGGAAATATGCCAAGGAGAATGACTTATATGAGACTTTCCGGAAATGTGAGGTTAACATTCCTCTCCTTAACTTGTTGAATAGTGTCCCTAGGTATGCAAAGTTTTTGAAAGAACTTTGCACACCTAGGAGAAATCCAAAGAAGGGAACCCATAAGGTTAGGGTGAGTGAACATGTGTCGGCCATTTTCAAACAAAATTTACCAAAGAAATGTGGAGACCCGGGCATGTTCACTATTCCTTGCACTATTGGGGGGAAAAGTTTTAAACGTGCCATGCTAGACCTTGGGGCTTCTATAAATGTCATGCCTCTATCTATTTATGAGACCCTAGGTTTAGGACCTTTGTCTAAGACCGGGGTAGTCATTCAACTTGCCGATAGGTCTAGTGTTTACCCCAAGGGCATGGTAGAGGATGTACTAGTGGAAGTCGATAATCTTGTCTTTCCGGCGGATTTCTACGTCTTAGATATGGAATCTAGCTCTAGTGCCACCCCTCTCCTTCTTGGTAGGCCGTTTATGAAAACTTCAAATACCAAGATCGATGTTTCAAACGGGTGCTTGACTATGGAATTTGAAGGAAAAAGGTTAACTTACAATATATATGACTCCATGAGGCACCCGAGTGACCATCAATCTTGTTTCTTCTTGGATATCTTTGAGCCATTAGTGAATCAAATGTATAAACTTTGTGATAGAGACCCACTCGAGGTAGCTTTAACTAACCCCATGGAAGAGGAAGGTTTGCGCTTGTTGTTGGCTTTTGATGTGCAGGAATGCCTTGAAGAATTGGAGAAGGAAGAGCCAATAGAAACATATGAGGAGCTCAACGTCATAGAGATGCTGAAAACAGGGCAAGGCAGTGCTCGACGCAGCCTGCGTCACTGGACGCAGCCTGCGTCTTGCACTGGCAAACCTATCCGAGTTGTTTGCTTTGAGTATTCCACTCCACAAGCCCCTCCCTTCCATTATCCAACCTCCTAAGGTCGAGTTGAAGACCCTCCCAAGCCATTTAAAGTACATCTTTCTAGGGGACAAGAACACCCTACCACTTATCATTTCAAGCACACTCACCGAGGACCAAGAAGGCAAATTGGTATCACTACTTGAAAAGCATAAGGAAACATTTGGGTGGAGCATAGCGGACCTAAAAGGGATAAGCCCGGTGACTTGCATGCACAAGATACGACTTGAAGTGGATGCCAAACCGGTCCGACAACCCCAAAGGAGGCTCAATCCACCCATGGCGGAGGTAGTGCAAGAAGAGGTAATTAAGCTATTGCAAATGGGTATCATTTTCCCTATTTCCGACTCTCGTTGGGTTAGCCCAACGCAAGTCGTACCCAAAAAGGGAGGAGTGACGGTAGTCAAGAATGCACAAGGAGACTTGGTCTCCACCCGACCCCAAACCGGTTGGAGAGTGTGTATTGACTACCGCCGCTTGAATGCGGTAACATTGAAAGACCATTTCCCGCTACCATTTATTGATCAAATGTTAGAAAGATTAGCGGGGAAAGCTTTCTATTGTTTCCTTGACGGTTACTCGGGGTATTTTCAAATCCCAATTGCACCCGAGGACCAAGTCAAGACCACATTCACTTGCCCATTTGGTACATTTGCTTATCGTCGTATGCCCTTTGGTTTGTGTAATGCGCCGGGAACTTTTCAACGGTGCATGTTGAGTATTTTCTCCGACTATGTAGAACGAATCATAGAAGTATTCATGGACGATTTCACCGTCCATGGGGACTCCTATGATGCATGTCTAAAACACCTTGCTCTTGTCTTAGAGCGATGCCAAGAGTCCCATCTCATTTTAAATTCCGAAAAATGTCATTTCATGGTGACTAGTGGCATCGTTTTGGGACATGTAGTGTCGGAAAGGGGGGTTGAGGTGGATAAGGCTAAGGTTGACATTATCAAAACCTTACCTTATCCCTCTAACACCCGAGACATTAGGTCTTTTCTAGGACATGCCGGTTTCTACCGGAGATTTATTAAGGATTTTTCCAAGATTGCTAACCCTTTATGCAAGCTTTTGCACAAAGAAGCGGAATTTGTTTTTGATGACAAATGTAGGAAAGCATTCAATGACTTGAAGGAGAGATTGGTCACCGCACCAATTATTCAAGCACCACGATGGGATCTTCCATTTGAAATCATGACCGATGCAAGTGACTATGCATTAGGAGTGGTTTTGGGTCAAAAGAGTGACAAGGGACCCCATGTGATCCAATATGCTTCTACCCTCTTGAATGATGCTCAAAAGAACTATTCCACGACGGAGAAGGAATTCCTTGGTGTGATTTATGCTCTAGAAAAATTCCGGTCTTATCTCTTGGGCACAAAGGTGATCATCTACACCGATCATGCCGCCATTAGATACCTTGTGGCAAAGAAGGATGCAAAGCCAAGGTTGTTGAGATGGATTCTTCTTCTAAGTGAGTTTGATGTGGAAATAAAAGACAAGAAAGGGGTGAAGAATGTGGTGGCGGATCATTTGAGCCGGCTTAACCATGAAGGAAGACCATCATGCCCTCTTGAGGAGGTTGAAGGAGGTCTCCCTCATGAGTCACTTTATGCTATACAAGTGGAAGAGCCATGGTATGCTACCATGGTCAACTATTTGGTGACAAAGCGGCTTCCAAGCCATTTCTCTTCTCATCAAAAGAGCAAGGTCAAGTCCGATGCCAAGTACTATACTTGGGATGATCCTTACTTGTGGAAATTTTGCCAAGATCAACTTGTGAGAAGATGTGTGCCCGAGAGTGAAATTCCTTCCATCCTACATCATTGTCATGACTATGCTTGTGGAGGGCATTTTGGGCCACAAAGAACCGCTAGAAAAGTGCTTGAATGCGGTTTCTTTTGGCCAAGTCTTTTCAAAGATGCCCACAAATTTGTAAAAACTTGTGACCGATGTCAAAGGGTGGGGAATTTGACAAAGAGGAATGAGATGCCACAACAACCTCTTCTATATTGTGAGATCTTTGATGTGTGGGGAATTGATTTTATGGGCCCTTTTCCGAATTCCGGTGGTTATTTGTACATCCTCTTGGCGGTGGACTATGTATCAAAATGGGTTGAAGCAATTCCTACCCGCACCGATGATGCCAAGGTAGTAGCCATTTTCATTCAAGAGAACATATTCTCTCGGTTTGGCTTTCCAAGGGCTATCATTAGTGATAGGGGGACCCATTTTTGCAACAAGGTGATTGGAGGCCTTCTCAAGAGGTATGGGGTGAATCATAAAATTTCCACGGCCTACCACCCACAAACAAACGGGCAAGCCGAACTCTCAAACCGTGAAATTAAAGGAATACTTGAAAAGACGGTGAATCCGGATAGAAAGGATTGGAGTAAGAGGCTAGTTGATGCATTGTGGGCATATAGGACCGCTTTCAAAACCCCCATTGGCATGTCCCCATTCCGTCTCATCTATGGCAAGGCTTGCCACCTCCCCGTGGAGGTTGAGCACAAAGCCTATTGGGCTATCAAATCTTTCAATCAAAACCAAGATGAGAGCGGTATGCACCGGAAGCTTCAATTACAAGAACTTGAAGAAATTCGCCAAGATGCTTATGAGAACTCTTCCATCTACAAAGAGAAAACAAGAAGATGGCATGATGGGATGATAAACCGTAGAGTTTTCAAGGAAGGTGATAAAGTTCTTGTGTTCCAAAACCGGTTTAAGCTCTTTCCGGGCAAGTTGAGGTCAAGATGGTTTGGACCTTACACCGTCAAGAAAGTGTTTACTCATGGAGCTATAGAAGTGGAGGGGCCCGGGGATGGAAAGCTCCTCAAAGTGAATGGCCACCGTCTCAAGCACTACTTCCAAGGATGTACCCGGGAGGGGGAAGAAGAGGTTTTGCTTGAAGACCCGGTCTATCAAAGTTGAAAAGCTTGAAATAGCTAAGTCGAGCCATCGACTCTAAATAAACAGCAAAACATTGTACATACTCTATCCTTGTGAATTTTTCTTTGAAGTTTCTTTGTTAAATCTTAGCATTTAAGTTGTTTTAAGTTAGTTAGACAGTGCATCAAACAAAATTTTTTTGAAGTTACTAACGGTTTTGTGAAGTTTTGCGAGTTTTTGGCCGCCTCGGGATGCGTACCACGGATAAAAAGTTCGGGAATCGATGAAATTTAGATATTGGAGGTTATTATGGACCATTGAAGTGAATTTGCAAGTATGGAGGTGTTTGGAGCACTTAGCAAAAATTTTGCTAAGTGCAAAAGCTAGGAAGGACCGGCAGTGCAGGACGCAGCCTGCGTCGTAGGACGCAGCTCGCGTCGTCACGACGCAGCCTGCGTCGTATGACACAGCCTTCGTCGAATGCAGTTTTCAGTTTCCTTTTCTTATCTTTGCCCGTGTTCTTCATTAAAACAAAACCCCATCATCCTTCTTTGTTTTTCACGACAAACACACCCAAACAACCCCCAATCCCTCAAAAATTCATCTTTCTCACTCAAATCTTCCAAAACCTTCATCAAAATCAATCCCAATCTTCTCCCTAACCATTATTCTACACTCAATAACCCCAAAATCAATCTCACTCACCCTAAAATCTCAGAAATCCGTCTTAAAAACCTAGATTTTTTCCCCTCAAATTCGTTTTTTTCGGGTCTTTTGCTGGTTTTTAAGGCTACTTGTCGGATTCCTACCTATTTCTAATCATCAAGGCACTTGAATCTTGTGGAAAAGCAAAGGTATAACTTCATACTCGATTCTTTTTCATCAATCTTCAAGTTTTTGCTCGAATTAGGCTAGCTTTAGTCTTAGGTTGAGTTCCCCTTTCCCCTTGCTTGATTGTGTAGTTAGGATTGGATAAAGTTTTCTGAGTAAGGTAAAGAAATTCAACAAACACTAGCTTTTTGAGGTGTAAAAATTGTTGCACACCAAGTGTTTGTTGAAGTGCTTGAGCGAAAAAACTTTTCGAGTGATTGCTTGTTATTGTTGTAGTGTGTTGTTTGTTACATTTTGCAGGTATGGCACCAAAAATCTCTCAACTGTTTGGCAAGGGAAAAAATAAGAGGGCCGCGGTGAGTGAGCCCGACACCGAGGTAGAAGCGGTGTTTATGGGCTATGAGAGGATGCAAGCTCAGTATAAGAAAATTTGGGATCAAATATCCACTCACCCTCTTGTAGCAACCAAATTCTTTTGCCCAACCACCCTCCATGCCTTAGGCATGTTCAACCTGACAAGGGACATGCTAGCTAAAGTAGGGCTAGAGGCTTATCTCGAGCCAAACTCCTGGGATTACACCTATAGGAGTTTTGCATACGAGTTTCTAGCCACCTTGTCGGAGTTGGATGTGCCCGAAGGTGAGGAGAAAGCCTACCGCTTCCGATTGAACCAAACTTGGCATAATGCCACAACTTCCGAAATCCGTCAAATACTCAAAATCACCAAGCAACCCGTAGACATTAGGTGCCCAAGGGGAAAAATGCACCAGATGTGGGGTAACATTGCCGATGACCATGGCCCGTCTAAGGATGCCAAACTGTCAGCCATCACCCACCCCGTACTCCGCCTAATTACTAGGTTCCTTACCACCATTTTCAACTCCGCGGGAGAACCCACCAAAGTGCCGGAGAAGATCCGGCTTTGTTTGTGGACTATGCTTCCGGAGGGGGTAGGGATCCCGGATTGGGCCGATTTCTTTTTGAGAGCTTGCATCAAGCATAGGCAAAAATCGGCAAGGGCAAGCATCCATTGTGGGGGGGTGATTTCTTTCTTGGTAAGGCATTATGAGGGGGGCATTCCTAATGGTCAAGCGGTGAACATATGTAGGGGTTTGACGAGGTACAACCATCTTGGGCTAGAAGAAGTTCACATGTTTAAGACTAGCAAGGAGCAACCCTTAAAAGGGTTTTGGTTGGGAAGTGACGGGCTAAGCTACATGAAGTTGCCTAGACCTCAAAACAATCCTTTACCTAGAGGACCCGCGGCGTGGGATTTTGTTTGTCCTAGGGAGGAAAGTTTGGGGGTAAGTAGTGCGGAAGAGGAGGAGGTAGAAGAAGTGCCTTTGAGGCAAAGGAGGGCAAGGAGAGAGGGTGGTGAGGGAAGTGAGCATTTGAGAGAGGAGATTGAGATCCTTGCAATTGAGCAAGGCCCTTCCCACACCACAAATTTTGAACAACAACAACAACAACAACAACAACAACAACAACAACAACAACCACCACCTTTTCATTTCCAATCACCATTCCCAAGCCACCATGATACCGACACCCCCATGTTTGATGCGGAGGGTCGTTCTAGCACACCCGTGGAGCCATGGCAACAACAAATGGCTAACTATTTTGCTAGCACCAACGACGTCTTGGCACACATTAGTGGGAGGGTAGATGCCTCAAACACTTGGCAACAATTACAAGGAGGTAGGCTTGAGAGTTTGGATGATTGGCATAATGTTGTGGAGGAGAGGGAGAGATTGAGAGGGGAAGCCGAGAGGGCTCAAAATGAGGAATGGAAGAGGATGCTAGACGGGCCAGAGGAAGCCCGCCTTTGGAGAGAACAACAAGACCAAAGGTGGAAAGAGCAAAATGATATGTGGGCCACCCAAAATGCTTGGAGAGAGCAAGCTACGAACCACTGTAGCGCTCAAAATGAGCGCCACCACACCTATCTTCAAGACTCCTATGAAGATGCGGTGGCGCAAGAGGACGTTTATGGATTGGCTAGCTCTCTCTTTGGGATGTCCATGCAACAAAACCCGGGCTACCCTTTTCCTTACACCCAAGCAACCCTTGATTAAGGCATGGAGCAAAGAAGACGGATTAGAGAAGCAAGGGATAGGAGGCGAAACCGAGGAGGTGCCTCGGGATCTTCTCCTTTCGGAAATTGATGAGGTAACATTTTTTCCTCTCCTCCACAATGAGGACATTGTGTATTCTAAGTGTGGGGGAGAATATTGTACATAGTTAGTTGTTTTTGATGCATTGTAAAAAAAATTTTTTATTATGTCTTTATTTTGAAGAAAAAGAAAAAGAAAAAAAAATAAAAAGAGAAAAAGAAAAGAAAAAAATTGAAAATCCCGGCTAGGTGAAAACCCACAAGGGTGGGCACCTAGGCAAGATTGGGAAGGTGGCCGAGGACGGAATGAAAACCCGAAAGGGCATTCCGGGCAAAATGAAGAATCGAGTTGCGAGCCACCAATGAGAGGAAAGGAAAAGCTAAGGTGAAAACCCGAAAGGGCACCTTAGGCAAAATGAGGGATTTTCAAGAAAAAAAAATGAAAAAATGAAAAAATGAAAAAAATTGAGCATAATTCTTCCTATGATGAGAATTTTTGGAGGAATAAGAAGGGAGTGATAAGGAGGAAAAATTGGAAGGAGGCTAGTTTAGGACCCTTTTATTTTTATTTTTGAGTCACAAAACTTTGTTCCAAATTGGTGGATTTATGTTGGTGGTCGCTTGGTTGTGCAAATTGTGAAGTTTGGGGCCAACCAAGTAACCATGATTTGCATTAGTGGAGTACTAAGGGGGTGATATAAGGAGTGGATTTGTGTGAAGATTGTTGAGAAAGACCATCTCGCTATGCCTTGGGATAAGGCAAAGATGGTCATACTACTTTATCGGGAGCTATAAGTAGGGAGGAGTTGATTTGAGTCGGAGTAGGTGGCATGTCGTGTCTTTAGTCTTGAGGGATGATATAAGGAGGGGGAGTGAGAGAAGAGTGTCACAAGAATTGAGTCTTTTTATTTTGTTTTTGTCATGGGTGGATTGTTTAAGAGGGAGTATAAGAAGGGTGTAGTGAGGGAAGAGAGGTCAATACCTCCACACACACTTTGTTGGGCTCGTGTCATTTATGCTAATCTCGAGTTTTACTCGGGACGAGTAAAAGTCCAAGTGTGGGGGTGTTTGACAACGTCAAATATTGTCGTGTCTAGTATTAATTTTTAGAATCTTTCGTACTACTTTTTAAGGGTCATTAGCTATGTTTTTTGTTAATTTTAGTTTTTGTAATAATGTTAGTATTTAGTACTTTAAAGTCAATTTGGAGAGTCAAATCCCGAAAGTCAATAAAAGTCAAACCCGAAAACCCGAGACCCAAAAACCCGGAACTTGAAGTGGGCTAGCAAGGAATCATCAAGGTTTGAAGACCAAGCCCAATGGGTCAATGGAAGTCAAGGCGGGGTCAATATCCATGGGGTCAACGAAAGTCAAGAAGGGAAAACAAGACAAAAATCTGGCAGCGTTCGACGCAGCCTGCGTCGTAGGACGCAGCCTGCGTCAGTACGACGCAGCCTGCGTCGTAGGACGCAGCCTGCGTCATCTCTCAGCACGGGTTTTTCTCATTTTCTCGTCTTGTCTTTTGGAAGCCCATCTTTCAAGGCCCCTAGGTTTGCGGACCAAGGGTATAAAAGAAGATTTCTGAAGAGAGACAAGGATATAAAAGGATTCAAGCATACAACATCATATTTTCCTTAGCATTTTCTCTACTTTGTTCTTCAAGTTTGGCTTTTGTAATGGGTTTTTGCTTAGAAATGGGTTGTATTATGAAGACTATGGGTAGCTAATCTTCTTTTGCTTAGTGTAATTTGAACAAGTTCTTCCCTTTTAGCATTGTAAGACCTTTTTAATCCTTCCTTCTCTATTTAATTCCATTTTCCTTGTTTGAATTTCATTGTTGAATGAGTTGTTGTTAAGACTAACCATCTTAGTAATTGTTTGTTTGATTTAATTGCTTTGTCTTGGTGAATTTGGTTGATTTGTCTTGATATTTGTTGAGGCAACTTGAAAGTTTGTAACTTTGGTTTAAAAGTTAGAACCTTTTTAGTGGAATTTGGATTATTGTGTATTTAGGACATGGTTTAATGTTTTATTACATGATTCTAGCATGCTTCTTTGGTTTTGTGCTTAAAGCTTGCATCTTTATTTATGCTTATGTTTTAATAAGTATGGGTTTAGTTGTATTGGGTCATTTATGGATGGTTTAATTCATTGGTGGCTAGTTTTTAGAAGTTTGTAATAGATAATTAGAGAAAGGAAGGAAAGGAGGGATCTTTACTTTGTTAATTGTGGGGGAACTTGGGATAATTGCACTAAGTTATTTCTCAATATTTGAATCTTTGAGTATTTAGTTAGTGTTGGTGATTTTTAGACTTGATAATCATTTTCTCATGAAAAACTTCCCCCTATTTGTTGTCTACATGTTTACCATTGTGAATATCATAGTTTGTAAGTAATTCTAGTCTTTGTTTCAATTAGTGTTTTAAATTGTGGTTAGATTAATTAATTTGTTTAATCGGTTTTTAGCAAGAGTCTAGATTAGATTTTTAGCTTTCATCGCTTTCCCGTGGGTTCGATCCTTGTCTTACCCTTACTACCCTTTTACTTAGGTTGGTTTGAGTCTAGATTTGGTTTTATAAATTGTTATTTGGTATAGCTAGTTTCCGGAATTAACGACCCCGAAAATAAGCTCGTCAGTGTTATTCTAGTCGTTTCATGTCTTTGTTCTTGTCTTTTCAATGATGCCAAGAGGGGGAAGAAATGATATGATTTGAGTCTTTGCTTAAGCTTGCTCCTTGTCAAGACTCGTTATCTCTTAATTTCTCTCAAGCTATAACTTTGGCTAAGTTGTTATGTTCTTGCGATCAAAGTTGCTATAACTTTGGAGTGTTTTGTTGAGGGGGAACCATACTTAGTCACTATGTTAAGAGGAAATCATAAGAGACTTGTCATCATCAAAAAGGGGGAATTTGTTGGACCAATTTGATAGTTTTGATAATGACATGTGTTTACGTGATAATATATGTTTTACTCGATATATCATATGCGTGTAATTGTGTGCTTTAGTCTTATTATAGCTGTAACACCCCGTAATTTGAAAGACCGAAATTATATTTGAAAAGTAATAAATTTAATTTATTTTAATTTATTACGATTTATTTGAATTTATGATAATTTAATATAATTATTTTGAATTTATTTGGAATTAAAGAGTAGGTTATACGGTTTAAATCCGAACTTCATTTACCTATTCCCGAGTCAACTTAAGTCCCGAAACAAACCCAAAACCCGACTCCTACATGTGCCACACGCCCAAGTCACCTCTTTCCCTCATTTTAGGGCTTTTGATTACTTTGATTAAACTAATACAAATATCTAAGATATTTGTAACTTTATCGATCTGTCAACTTAAATTCTGCAACAAATCGCTTAAACCCGGACCCGACTTCTTCCTCTTCCACACGCCTCTTCCCCTTGTCCCTTAGGATTAGATATTTTCATTTCTTTTGATTAAACTAAAATAATATCTAATAATATCTAGATATTTACCATAATATATATTTACCATAATATCTAAGATATTTATAAAACCCGAGTCAATCCCGTAACAACAAGTTCAAAACCCGACTCCCATTAATCCCCTATATTACACGGTCCAACCCTCCCCTCTTACTCACTAATTATCTTTCTATTTTACATTAAATCAACTTAATATCTACTTAATACCTTCTTTAATATAATCACAATTGTTCTTGGTGTTCTTGATCGTTCTTGAGCAAAATCGTCACAAAACCTTCGTTAATTGGCCAAATCCGTTCTAAATTATATTTCTAGAGTCTCCTCTCCGCTCTTCATCTCCGTGTACGTTTCATTTTCAATTCCGACAAAATCGTTTTCAACACTTTAATTGTTGAAATCAAGTTTTAGTACTAATAATGTTATTTTTGTCATTTCTTATAGGAGAAGATTATGAAGACGAGTTTGGTGACTCGTATATTTTAGAAGAAGATTAGTAGACGGGTTTTTAGGTCTTATTTTGGTGTTATTTGGTTTTGTACTAGCTAAGGTAACGATTACCGAGTTACTCGACGAATTAATGTCACATTTATTTTTGTTATTTACGGTTTTAAGTAGTAACATGCTAGGTTGTTATTATTATTACGTTTTATGAGTTTTTAACATATTTAGTGTTTTTGACATGTTGGATGATTTGTTCATAATCATAATTTTAGTATGAATGATGGTTGAATTGGTTGTTAAAATGGATGGTTGTTAATTAAAACATGTTAGAATTAAATTTGGGGTTGTTGTTGGTGGTGGCCGTGAATGGTGGCCAAGAAACAGACCCGGCAGGCCCGGTTCACGCCCGGTCCAGGCCCGGCTGTCCGGTCTTGGTTGGCCCGTTATTTGGCCCTTTGGGCTTGTGTCGATACTTGATTGTTTTGTTGTTATTTTGACGGGTTTTAAATATGTTAAGCATGCGGGAAATATTAAGAAACGATTTTAGAAATGGGTGACCAAAACAGGCCAAAACCAGGCCCGTGGGCCCAGTCCAGACCCGGTTCAGTTTCGGCCCAGTCCAGGCCTGGCTGACCCGTGAGCCCTCCTTTGGGCTTGTGACGGTTTTTGAGTTTATTGTTATTATTATATCATGTTTTGTAATATTTAGCAAGTGGGAAATTTTAATAAGTAAATTATTTAATTAAACGATTTTCATAATATTATTATTTCTCACATGTTAGAAATTATAGCATGAGATTGTAGTTTAATTTGATATTCCTTAAGTCAAACGGGTTTCGTAAGAATTTATAATTCACATGTTAGAAATTAGAATAAAATAGCATGAAATGAATATGATGTTCTTATGTTCAAGCCTAAATGGCTAAGACTCTGTTTCTAGCCGGTTTGACCAAACGGGTTTGGTAAAACTATGATCTAGTCAGCCCCGTTTTGACTGATGACCCGTCGCGGGACTTGGGTCGGGGATTTGTCTTCAGGTAAAGTTTTATTTAATGAATGAATGAATGAGCCTTAGTAGATATGATACGATATGATATTTGAATGTGATTTATATGCAATTAGTCACATGATAGGAAGTTTTTCCCGTGACTGTTTAATTGTATGATATATGTCGTGTTGACTAAGTACCCATAGAGAATTATGATTTTATGGCGTGTTGACCATTCTAATTCTAAATGAGTACCTTGGACCATGACATTGATAGGCCTTACTATCTTTAACGAGTATATAGTTCACAGCTTGATAGCTTTTGTGTCACTGGCCTGGGATTTTGATACCAAGACGGGGCATGGCTGCCTAATTGCTTCCACTTTGGGAATGGAGCCAGCTTAAGTACTAGCCAACTCTGCTTAGGGGGTCTCCTAGTAGAGATTCTCATGTACTTTTGGTCATGAGACAGGGAATGGGTTAGCTGTTGTCGCTAGGTCTGCGCAGTCTAGGACTAGGATGTTTATCCTACCTTGTGGTATAGCCTCGAGTTACAGAAGTCGACTATTGACTGTGCTAAGAACTTATGCCTGTTTCTAGACGTATTGGTCTTTCATGTTTGATGATTCTATGAATCTTAGAAGGTGAGATGCAAGCCGGCTACGGTTGATAGAGTTTGGATTACCGGTTGTTAACTGATTCACATGATAGCTTGCATGCGTAGCTTAGCCTTCATATGCTAGGTTATATGTTAGTTATTTGTTTCATAACATGAAAAGCATATCGTATATGTTAAGGCTTTGTATTTTCCATATACATCTCTTTTATGTTATTCATGTTTTATTAAACTCGACATTTCGTGGCTGGGAGAACTCGGAGTTACTCCCCACTGACTGTGGCTTCCGTGTTTACATTTAATGCGGTTGGCAGGTTTGTGATGCAAAGATTGGGTACATTGACGAGCTAGCGAGTGAAGTATTACCTTGGACCTATATTCGGTTCTTAGGATTGTATTATTTTAATACACTCTTTTATTTCCGTATTTATTAGGGAGATATGTCTCCCGTTTTGGATACTTCTTATGTATAATATTATTTCCTTTTTGTTATGAACCTTTTTCTTTAAGACACCTTTGTTATGATGAATATATTTAATAGTAGGTTCCGGTTTTAAAATTTACCGATTTTCACTAAAGTGAACCTATTAGAAACGTATTCTCATCTTTTATTTATTTAAATTACTTGTTTATCTTTCCGCAAATTCGAGGGTGTCACAGTTGGTATCAGAGCATTTCGCTCCCGACGCACGTTTGTGTACCCTAGTATAAATAACTTGACCTTAATAAAATAATAAACTTGTGAGATAGAATGGTAGGATGGGTAGATTAGGATTTATGTTGTAGTCTCTTTGTGCTTGCTAAATGATAAGTACTAATCTGTGTTTTCTTTTGCAAGATGCCTCCGAGAGTTGACAACGCGATCCTAGAAGCTCTTACTCTTATTATACATAATCAGCAAAATCAACTGCCGAATCCTATTCCTAATCCTCCTCACGACCATGAGAGACCCGGAAGTTATACATGGGTTGCTTCACAACTGTCTAGGAGCAAAGCCAAAACCTATGGGTGTGAAGTGGATCCCATCGAACTTTCGGAATGGATACGGGAAATGGAGAAGAACTTTTCTCTATATGATGTTCTTGAAACGGATAAAGTCCGTCTTGCTTCCCACTTCTTAGTGAAGGAAGCTGATCAGTGGTGGTCACTTACTGGCCCTACTTCTAAGTTGGAACCTGGTTTTGGTTGGACTCGTTTCCGTGAGCTATTAGAGACGAGGTTCTACCCTGATGAATTGAGGCAGCAGAAACTGAAGGAATTCATGGACTTCAAACAGGGAAGTCTCTCAGTTCAGGAGTTCACGACCAAATTCAACGGGTTGGCTCATTATGCCACTCGGCTTATTAAAAAGGAGGAAGACAAGGCATTCTTTTACCTGGGAAAACTTTCTCCTCAGGTGAAGGGCAAGATCAGTAGGAGTGCTACTTCCTTTGTCTCTATCTACAACGATGCTATATGGGCAGAGAGTTCAATTCGCGAGATTGCCGACGAGGCTCGTACCTCGTATGTTGCTCCTAATGCTTATGGTAAGAGACCGTTGTATCCTACTTCTCGACCTTCCTTTTCCTCCTCTTACTCAAACAAGAGGAAGAATTTTCAGAGTGGACAAGCAACTCAGAGTAACCGTCCATTCGTCCCGAGCAACAACAACGATCTTAAGGGTCGTATCTGTTTTGGGTGCAAGATGCCTATGCATCCCGGTATTGGCTGTTTCAACAAGCCAATTGTGTGCTATACTTGTCAGAAACCGGGACACAAGTCTAATGTATGTCCTGATAAGAAGAAGACAGCTTCTACACCAGCTACTTCTGGGAGACCGAAGGGTCGAATTTTCATCATGAGCCGCGCTGAGGCCGATGCTCAACCAGACATTGTGACTGGTATGTTTTCAATTTATGAAATACCGTGTTTAATTTTATTTGATACGGGAGCTTCTTTGTCCTTTATTTCGATGAGACTATCCGATAAATTACCTCTCAAAGCTTCAAGTTGGAGAAAGTACTCCTATATCTTTACCGTCCGGAGATGTGTTTTCATGCTCTTATGTTCATTCGGACATTCCTATATCAATAAACGGATCTACTTTTCCGGCTAATCTCCTTCGGTTCCCTCTTGAAGAATTTGATATCATTCTGGGCATGGTTGGTTATCTACATATCATGCTCGATTTGAATGTCGTGACCAGAAGATTATTCTCAAAAGCCCTTTAGGTACCCGTGTATCCTATCAAGGGGTTCGAAAACAGACCACTGTGAAACTTGTTTCGGCTATGAAGATGGTAAAAGCTATAAAGAAAGGTTACAAAGCTTTCTTATGTGTTGTGACTACTTCTACCACTTCGTCTTTGCCTTCATTGGAAGATGTGCCAATTGTTCAAGAATTTCCAGATGTATTTCTCGATGAATTACCAGGAATTCCACCTGAAAGAGATGTTGAGTTCTCTATTGAACTAGTTCCTGGAACTGGTCCTATTGCGAAAGCTCCATATCGCATGGCACCTACCGAATTGAAAGAGTTGAGAGTTCAACTTGATGATATGATCGCGAAAGGCTTCATTAGGCCTAGTGCATCTCCTTGGGGTGCGCCCGTGCTCTTTGTCAAAAAGAAAGACGGTTCTATGCGACTGTGCATTGATTATCGTGAGTTGAACCGTGTCACAATCAAAAATAAATATCCACTTCCGCGTATTGATGATCTCTTTGACCAGTTACGTGGTGCTTCAACTTTTTCAAAGATTGATCTTAGATCGGGTTATCATCAAATTCCCGTTCGTGAAGCAGATATTCCCAAGACTGCTTTTAGCTCGAGGTATGGTCATTTTGAATTTAAAGTGATGCCATTCGGTTTGACTAACGCTCCAACAATATTCATGGATCAGATGAATCGTACCTTCAGCGAGTACCTCGATAAATGTGTTGTAGTATTCATTGATGATATTTTGATCTTTTCTAAATCTAAGGAAGAACATGCTGATCACCTCCGAACCATTTTGGGTGTTCTTCGACGCCAAAAATGGTACGCTAAGTTCTCTAAATGTGAATTCTGGTTGCCCGAGGTATCTTTCCTTGGTCATGTCATTTCAAAAGACGGTGTTATGGTCGATCCAGCTAAGATTGAGGCCGTGGTGGAATGGAAGAGTCCGAAAAATGTGTCCGAGATTCGGAGTTTCCTTGGTTTAGCGGGTTATTACCGTCGGTTTGTGAAAGATTTCTCTAAGTTAGCAAGACCGATGACTCAATTGCTAAAGAAGGAAGCAAAGTATATCTGGACCGATGAATGTGAAAATGCCTTCTTGGAATTAAAGAAGAGATTGACTACCGCACCGGTGTTGACTTTACCAGATGATGAAGCTGATTATGATGTCTATTGTGATGCTTCTAAGCATGGTTTGGGATGTGTCTTAATGCAGAATAGAAAAGTCATTGCATATGCTTCTCGACAACTCAGGGTTCATGAAGTGAACTACCCGACTCATGATCTTGAGTTAGCAGCTGTGGTGCATGCATTGAAAACTTGGAGACACTATCTTATTGGAGTTCATTGTCGAATCTATACCGATCATAAAAGCTTGAGGTGCATCTTTACTCAGAAGGAGTTGAATATGAGACAGAGAAGATGGTTAGAGTTAGTGAATGATTATGATGCCGAGTTGATTTACCATGAAGGAAAGGCAAATGTTGTGGCAGATGCATTGAGTAGAAAGACTAGTCATTCATTAAATGCTCTTAGTACTTTACCCGATGAACTGGTAACAGAATTTCAGAAGCTTAAGATACAGTTTGTTGGGAAAGGATTCGATTATCTTGGTGCTTTGACTGCGGAACCTGATTTCTATCGAGAGATTCGTACTTATCTACCGGAGGATGCTACTTTCATAGCCATACGAGCAAAAATCCTACTTGGGCAAGCTAAAGATTGTGGGGTGGATAATGATGGCTACCTGCGTTACCATGGTAGAATGTATGTTCCGAGAAGTGCCGAGTTGAGAAAGAGAATACTTGATGAAGCTCACCTTTCTCCTTATTCTATTCATCCTGGCGGTGACAAAATGTATAAAGATTTGAGACCACAGTTTTGGTGGCCTAGGATGAAGATTGAAGTAAAGGAGTATGTTAGTAAATGTCTTACTTGTCAGAAGGTGAAGATTGAACATCAAAGGCCCGGAGGTTTGCTGCAACCTTTGGAAATTCCTCTGTGGAAATGGGAGTCTATTTCGATGGACTTCGTGATGTCTTTACCTAGAACTTCTAGTGGAAAGAATGCCATCTGGGTTATTGTAGACCGTCTAACCAAGTGTGCCAGATTCGTGCCTATCAAAGAAACTTGGAAGATAGATGTCTTAGCCCGTGCCTATGTGGATGAGATAGTGCGTTACCATGGAGTGCCTAAAGATATAGTTTCAGATCGTGATCCGAGATTCTGTTCCCGATTCTGGACGGCGTTACAAGAAGCCATGGGTAGTAAATTGTTGATGAGCACAGCATTTCATGCCGCTACTGATGGTCAAACTGAGAGGACGATCCAAACTTTGGAAGATCTTCTCCGAGCTTGTGCTTTAGACTTTCACACTTCTTGGGAGAAGTGTTTGCCTCTGGTTGAATTTTCTTATAACAACAGTTACCATGCTTCTATCAAGATGGCACCGTACGAGGCTTTATATGGTAGGAAGTGTCGTAGTCCGGTTTGTTGGGATAAAGTCCAGGATGATCATGTGTTGAGTCCCGACATAGTGACTGAAACGATTGATCAAGTTCAAGTCATTCGTGAGCGAATGAAAGCCGCTCAAGATAGACAAAAATCCTATGCCGATGTCCGTCGTCGACCACTTGAATTTGATGTTGATGACCGTGTATTCCTTAAAGTGTCACCAATGAAAGGAGTGAAACGGTTTGGAGTGAAGGGAAAGTTGAGTCCAAAATATATTGGACCGTTTCGAGTGCTTAAAAGAGTTGGTCCGTTTGCTTATCGTTTGGAATTACCTCCGACCTTGAGTAAAGTTCATGATGTGTTCCATGTTTCCCAATTGAAGAAGTATATTAGTGATCCGAGTCATATTATTCAAGAAGAAGTTTTGGACTTGGAACCTAATTTGGCTTTGGAAGAAAGGCCGATTCGTATACTTGAAAGGGCTAGCAAGCAACTCAGAAACAAGTGGTACCCTTAGTTCGTATCCTTTGGCGTTGTGGAAACGTTGAAGCAGAAACTTGGGAACCCGAAGCTAAAATGTTAGCTAAATATCCTGAGCTCTTTGCTTGAGGTAAATCTCCTTCTTTCTTCCCTCTTTCTATTCGATTTATTCTTTCGAATATTCCGTTCCTTCTATCGAATATCATCTCTAATAGATAGATTATTAGAAGCTTTAGTTAGAAATTTTAGGCATAGATAGTAAAGTTATTACCGTTACTATAGAATTTTGGAACTAAAAGCTTTTGGAAATTTTTGATGATTTCAAGTATTTTAACGTCAAGGAGTGTTGAGACTTGTTATTGGAGACGTTCGATAACTAGTTTTCTCATTTATTGATGCGAAAAATGTATCTTTTGAGTCTTTGACGTGGGACGTTGATGTTCTTAACTATACACGAGAATCTTCCGCCCCATTGATAAGACCCAATATTTTTATTACAAATATATTTTTAAACGGTTTTGAACTGAAATAGACTACTATAGGTCAACATTCCTCTTCTAAGTTTCGAGGACGAAACTTTTTAAAAGGGGGGTGATTGTAAACCACGTAATTTGAAAGACCGAAATTATATTTGAAAAAGTAATAAAGTTATTTATTTTAAGTTATTACGCTTGATTTGAATTTATGATAATTTATATAAATTATTTGAATTATTTGGAAATTAAAGAGTAGGTTTACGGTTTATTTAAACCCGCAACTTCATGTAATATTCCCGTAAACTGACCGTAGTCAACCTAAGTCCCGAAACAAACCCAAAACCCGACTCCTACATGTGCCACACGCCCAAAACACCTTTTTCCCTCATTTTAGGGCTTTTGATTACTTATGATTAAACTAATACAAATATCTAAGATATTTGTAACTTTATCGATCTGTCAACTTAAATTGAGCAACAAATCGCTTAAACCCGGACCCGATTTCTTCCTCCTCCACACGCCTCTCCCTCTTGTTCCCTTAGGACTAGATATTTTCATTTCTTTTGATTAAACTAACATAATATCTAATAATATCTAGATATTTGAGTAAACAAACATAATATCTAATAATATTTAGATATTTACCATAATATATTTATAAAACCCGAGTCAATCCCGTAACAACAAGTTCAAAACCCGACTCCCATTAATCCCCTATATTACACGGTCCAACCCTCCCCTCTTACTCACTAATTATCTTTTCATTTTACATTAAATCAACTTAATATCTACTTAATACCTTCTTTAATATAATCACAATTGTTCTTCGTGTTCTTGATCGTTCTTGAGCAAAATCGTCACAAAACCTTCGTTACTTGGCCAAATCCGTTCTAAATTATATTTCTAGAGTCTCCTCTCCGCTCTTCATCTCCGTGTACGTGTCATTTTCAATTCCGACAAAATCGTTTTCAACACTTTAATTGTTGAAATCAAGTTTTAATACTAATAATGTTATTTTTGTCATTTCTTATAGGAGAAGATTATGAAGACGAGTTTGGTGACTCGTTTATTTTAGAAGAAGATTAGTAGACGGGTTTTTAGGTCTTATTTTGGTGCTATTTGGTTTTGTGCTAGCTAAGGTAACGATTACCGAGTTACTCGACGAGTTAATGTCACATTTATTTTTGTTATTTACGGTTTTAAGTAGTAACATGCTAGGTTGTTATTATTATTAAGTTTTATGAGTTTTTAACATATTTAGTGTTTTTGACATGTTGGATGATTTGTTCATAATCATAATTTTAGTATGAATGATGGGTGAATTGGTTGTTAAAATGGATGGTTGTTAATTAAAACATGTTAGAATTAAATTTGGGGTTGTTGTTGGTGGTGGCCGTGGTGGTGGCCGTGGAACAGACCCGGCAGGCCCGGTTCAGGCCCGGTCCAGGCCCGGCTGCCCGGTCATGGTTGGCCCGTTAATTGGCCCTTTGGGCTTGTGTCGATACTTGATTGTTTTGTTGATGTTTTGACGGGTTTTAAATATATTAAGCATGCGGGAAATATAAGAAACGATTTTAGAAATGTGACCCAAAACAGGACCCAAACCAGGCCCCGGTTCAGCTCGGCCGGTCCAGACCGGCGACCCGTGAGCCCCTCCTATGGGCTTGTGACGGTTTTTGAGTTTATTGTTATTATTATATCATGTTTTGTAAAATTTAGCAAGTGGGAAATTTTAATAAGTAAATTATTTAATTAAACGGTTTTCATAATATTATTATTTCTCACATGTTAGAAATTATAGCATGAGATTGTAGTTTAAATTGATATCCTTTAAGTCAAGCGGGTTTCGTAAGAATTAATAATTCACATGTTAGAAATTAGAATAAAATAGCATGAAATTAATATGATGTTCTTATGTTCAAGCCTAAATGGCTAAGACTCTGTTTCTAGCCGGTTTGACCAAACGGGTTTGGTCAAACTATGATCTAGTCAGCCCCGTTTTGACTGATGACCCGTCGCGGGACTCGGGTCGGGGATTTGTCTTCAGGTAAAGGTTTTATTTAATGAATGAATGAATGAGCCTTAGTAGATATGAGGCGATATGATATTTGAATGTGATTTATATGCAATTAGTCACATGATAGGAAGTTTTTTCCGTGACTGTTTAATTGTATGATATATGTCGTGTTGACTAAGTACCCATAGAGATTTATGATTATATGGCGTGTTGACCATTCTAATTCTAGATGAGTACCTTGGACCCATGAACATTGATAGACCTTACTATCTTTAAAGAGTAATTGTTCACGCTTGATAGCTTTTGTGTCACTGCCTGGATTTGATTACAAGACGGGGCATAGGCTGGGTCTAATTGCTTCCACTTGGGAATGGAGCCAGCTTAAGTACTAGCAACTCTGCTTTAGGGGGTCGCCTAGTAGAGTTTCTCGTGTACGGTTATGTCATGAGACGGGGAATGGAATAGCTGTTGTCGCTAGGTCTGATCAGTCTAGGACTAGGATGTTTTCCTACCTTGTGGTATAGCCTCGAGTTACAGAAGTCGGCTATTGACTGTACTAAGAACTTATGCCTGTTTCTAGACGTATTGGTCTTTCATGTTTGATGATTCTATGAACCTTAGAAGGTGAGATGCAAGCCGGCTACGGTTGATAGAGTTTGGATTACCGGTTGTTAACTGATTCACATGATAGCTTGCATGAGTAGCTTAGCCTTCATATGCTAGGATATATGTTAGTTATTTGTTTCATAACATGAAAAGCATATCGTATATGTTAAGGGTTTTGTATTTTCTATATACATTGCATTTATGTTTTTCATGTTTCATTAAACTCGACATTTCGTGGCTGGGAGAACTCGGAGTTAATCCCCACTGACTGTGGCTTCCGTGTTTATATTTAATGCGGTCGAACAGGTGGTGAATGCATATTTGGGGTACATTGACGAGCTAGCGAGCGAAGTATTACCTGGGACCTATATTCGGTTCTTAGATTGTATATTATTATACACTCTTTTATTTCCGTATTTATACGGGAGATATGTCTCCCGTCTTGTATATTTCTTTGGTATAATATTATTTCCGTTTTGTAATGAACCTTTTTATTTATGACACCTTCGTTATGATGGAAATATTTAAGGTACACGTTCCGGTTTTTAAAATTTACCGATTTCAATAAAAGTGAACCCTATTTTAAAAACGTATCCTCATCTTTTATTTATTTAATTATTGTTTATCTTTCCGCAAATTCGAGGAGGTCACAATATTCCTTTGTTACTTGCTTGTTTGGGCCTTGTGGGACATCCAGTGTGAAGCGTTAATAAGAGGATAATCTATCAGGCTCCATTTGGAATTTCTGCATTGGGATGTCTAGAACGCTAGTTTAGGACGTTGAAAGTGGACCCTTGTTTTAGTTGGTTTCCAAACAACTTTGTTTTGGAGAGGTGATCTATGTTTTTATTCATTATGCTTCATAAACTTGTTCTAATGCTTATGTATCATGTATTGATTCATTTTTATCATAGTTAAGTTTATATAATTCCCTATTCTCATGTTTTGTGACGGTTTTTGGTATGTCCCACTTTGAGTCGGTTTTTACATAAGTTACGGTTTGAGCACTAATTTCCTATGTGCTTTGTGCTCTCATTCCCTTGGCTACCTCCACGTTCGAAAGGCTGGAATGTCGGAACGAGGATGTATCCTACTGCTTAATTGCATGTGTTAGTGGGCATACGACGACGTTGTTGGGAGGCGAACGCATTGCGTTGATCGACCTGGCCGTCAAATGTTGTGTACTTGCGAGGTGGTGATATTTTCATGTAGCGTACCGCTTGTTATGAGGCTTGTGCTCTTTTACGCCTCTTTCGTGAATATCGACCGAATTTGGGGTACTCGGCGTCAATGATTGACTGAGTCTTGGATGCGAAATGTTTATCGCATGTCGAATCGGAACACGTTTATTCCGAGAGTCTGGCCAGATTTAGACTAGGACCGTATTATTATCGTCGTGCTACCAGGAGGAAATTGGTCTACATATACGAAATGTTTATCGTGTATGCGTTCAGGGAAATGTTTATCACGTGGATGCCTTTTAATCATACTTGCCATGTACACAGTGCTAGTGCGTTTCATTTACCGTGAGAGATGTCGTCAATGTATTGGTACGTTTGAATGGATGATTATATGATTGATTACTTATGATCTTCGCATAACTTGGTATAGTTTACTTGTCGAGTCTCAATCTTATCAAACTTATACCGCTAACGGTGAGATGTAAGCCCTAGTGAGCGTATTCGGTTGCCTAAAAGTGTCTTCCCCGAGTCTTTGTATAACATGATGGATTCAGATTTGTATTCCATATGCTCTTATCCTTATACATTGAATTGCCTATCTATCCTTATCGTATTTCACATGTATATCCATATATGCATGCTTCTACTTTTGTATTTCCTTTTATGTACGTTTAATGTGATATAGCTGGGAGAACCCGGAGTTACTCCCCACTGACTGTGGCGTTCATGTTTTTCATGAATGAACAGGTTGCTTGATTTGGATGGCTTTTTGCTTATGCTATTTT
The DNA here is from genome assembly GCA_022085475.1 of Heliosperma pusillum. Classification (NCBI taxonomy): domain Eukaryota; kingdom Viridiplantae; phylum Streptophyta; class Magnoliopsida; order Caryophyllales; family Caryophyllaceae; genus Heliosperma; species Heliosperma pusillum. Next base: position 7,221 of record JAIUZE010007266.1, on the reverse strand, counting down.
GGGTTCGGGTGTGAGCTAGCGGGCGTTGTCCCTGGAAGATTCACCTGTAGTCGTTAATTAGCTAGTTTGCTAATCACTTTGTCATTGTTACCCTTTAGAGAGACTACGTCTCTTATTGTATTATATTTCGTACTTTGGTTTGTAATATTTGACACTTCTCGTATACTTCTTCTTGCATGTATAAAAGTTTTAAAAACATCGTATTTTTCGCTATTTAATTCTCATGCTTGTTATGTTTTATTTCCGCATTCGCGAGGGTTGTCACAGTTGGTATCAGAGCTTTATCGCTCCCGACGCACACATGTGAACCCTAAACTTAAACTACTTGACCTTGAAATAATAAATGAGAGATGGGTATAAGTTAAGGACTTTACTTGGTAGTCTATTTGTTTATGCTAATTGATAGGAATAACTTAATTTGTTTTTGTTTCTTATGAAGATGGTAAGACCACGAGTAGTAGAGAATGTCATGTTGGAAGCTCTTACACAAGTATTGAAGAATCAACAGGCTGCAGCTTTAGCTCAAGCCAACCAAGTTCCCCCTCGTAGAGAAGATAACCATCAGGGAGGCTACGCTTGGGTAGCTTGGACAAATAGCTAGGAGTAAGATTATACCTTACGGTGGAAAGTCGGACCCTACGGAGCTATCAGAATGGTTCCGAGAGATGGAGAAGCAGTTTGATCAATACCAAGTTCGTGAAGAGGACAAGGTGAGGCTCGCAAAGCACTTCCTTGTAAGGGAAGCGGATAATTGGTAGGCTATTACTAGTGCCACCGCTGTTCTTGAAGATGACTTCAACTGGGCTTGTTTCAAAGCTCTAGTGGAAGGTAGATTCTATCCTATGGAGCTTAAGCAACAAAGGCTCAAGGAGTTTATCGGCTTTAAGCAAGGCAACTTGTCGGCTCAGGACTTCACTACGGAGTTCAACAAGCTTGCTCATTTTGCTCCGAGGCTTATCCGAGATGACGAGGACCGAGCCTTCTATTACCGAAACAAGCTGAGTGCCGTACTTCAAAGTAAAGTGAGGAGGAATACTACTTCCTTTGGGGATCTTTATGATGATGCCTTGTGGGCCGAGAATTCCATGAAGGCTATTAGGGATGAAGCTTTGATGAATAATCCCTCTCCTTCTTTCACTCCTAGGCCAAATGTTTATGGGAAGAGACCGTTTATTCCGTCTCCTTCTTACTCTTATGCCAATAAGAGGAGATTTAATCCTCCTTCAAATGCAAACACAAGAGCTCCTGCTCCATTCATTCCCCGAGCTACCTCTAATGTGGCTCATAGGCCTTATGCTCCTCAAGCTCAAGCTCAAGGTCGTCAATGTAACCGTTGTAGACAACCATACCATCCCGGTGTGTCTTGTTCCAACCAACCTTATATTTGCTACTTTTGTCAAAAGGGTGGTCACCGTTATGATGATTGCCCCGATCAAAAGTTGACCCCTCCTCCTGCTAAACCGAAGGGTTCTATCTTTGTTATGAGCCGTGCCGAAGCCGATGCTCATCCAGAGATCATTACGGGTATGTTCTCAATCTTAAAGCAACCGTGTCTTATTCTATTTGATACCGGTACTTCTATGTCTTTTGTGTCTTCGACTTATGCTAATAAATTATCTATCGAGCCTACATCTAGTGAGGATACTCCCATATCCTTACCATCCGAAGATATTATCTCTTGTTCTACTCTTTATCCTAATGTCCCAATATCTATTTCGGGCTCTATCTTTCCCGCTAATCTCCTTATGTTCCCTCTAGGAGAGTTCGATATAATTCTAGGTATTGATTGGTTAGCATTGTACCATGCTAGGTTCGAGTGTCGTGATCAAAAGATTTATTTAAAGAGTCCTTTAGGAGTTAGAATAACCTATAAGGGATCTCATCCCCGAAAAGGTGTGTCTTTGATTTCCGCAATGAAATTGGTGAGTATGGTAAGAAAGGGTCACCAAACTTACTTGTGTATTGTGACTTCTTCAACTACCTCTTTGCCAAATATTGAAGATGTGCCTATCGTTCGTGAATTCGTTGATGTATTCCCTGAAGAATTGCCCGGGATTCCTCCCGAGCGTGATGTTGAGTTCTCTATTGATCTTGTACCTGGTTCCGGACCCATAGCCAAAGCTCCTTACCATATGGCTCCGACCGAATAGAAAGAATTAAGGAAGCAGCTAGATGATATGATTGAGAAGGGTTTTATTCGACCAAGTGCCTTGCCTTGGGGTGCTCCCGTTCTCTTTGTGAAAAAGAAAGATGGTTCTATGAGGCTTTGTATTGATTATCGTGAATTAAATCGGATTACAATCAAGAATAAGTATCCTTTGCCAAGAATTGAAGATTTGTTTGATCAACTAAAGGGTGCTTCTACTTTTTCCAAGATTGATTTGAGATCCGGTTATCACCAAATTCCTGTTCGAGATGTTGATATTCCGAAGACCGCTTTTAGTACAAGGTATGGTCATTATGAGTTCAAGGTGATGCCTTTTGGATTGACGAATGCTTCCGCTATCTTCATGGACCAAATGAACCGCACATTTAGTGAGTATCTTGACATGTGTGTGGTGGTGTTCATTGATGATATTCTTATTTTCTCCAAGTCCGAAGAAGAGCATGCTATTCATCTAAGGACTATTTTGAGTGTTCTTCGTCGTCAGAAGTGGTATGCTAAGTTCTCCAAGTGTGAATTTTGGTTACCTAAGGTGTCTTTTCTTGGGCATGTGATTTCTAAAGAAGGTGTAATGGTGGATCCTTCCAAGATTGAAGTTGTGATGGATTGGAAAAGTCCGACCGATATTAGAGAAATTCGAAGTTTTCTTTGTTTAGCTGGTTATTACCGTAGATTTGTCAAGGATTTCTCTAAGCTTGCTAGACCAATGACCCAGTTGTTGAAGAAGGAAACCAAGTTCCTATGGAATGAAGCTTGTGAAGCCGCGTTTCAAGAGTTAAAGAAAAGGTTAACTACCGCTCCGGTGTTGACTTTGCCTGAAGATGGTGTAGACTTTGATGTCTATTGTGATGCTTCTAAGATGGGTTTGGGTTGTGTTCTTATGCAAAGTAGGAAAGTGGTGGCGTAAGCTTCGAGGCAGTTGAGAGTTCATGAAGTGACCTATCCTACTCATGATTTGGAATTGGCCGCCGTTGTTCATGCTTTGAAAGTGTGGAGACACTAACTCATTGGAGTTCATTGTCGTATATTCACCGATCACAAAAGTTTGAAGTACATATTTACTCAAAAAGAGTTGAATATGAGACAAAGAAGATGGTTGGAATTGGTGAATGATTATGATTTTGAGTTGTTGTATCATGAAGGGAAGGCTAATGTTGTTGTCGATGCTCTTAGTAGGAAAGCTTCTCATGCATTAATTGCTATGCGGGTATTACCCGATGATCTTTGTGCCGAGTTTCGAAAGTTGAAGTTGGAATTCGTGGAGCGTGGATTTGTTTATGTTGGTGCTATGACTGCCGAACCTGTTTTTCTCCGTGAGATCCGCGAAAGCCAAGTTGATGATCTTACCTACAAGTCTATTCAAGCCAAGCTTTTTGAAGGTAAAGCTAAAGATTTCAAGTTTGATGATGAAGGTGTTATTCGTTTTCATGGCCGTTTGTTTGTGCCTAATGCTCTTGATTTGAGAAAGCGAGTTCTTGATGAAGCTCACCTTTCCCCTTATTCTATTCATCCTGGTGGTGATAAGATGTACAAAGACTTGAAGCTATATTTTTGGTGGCCGAATCTAAAGGGTGATGTTGTGTCTTATGTTGGAAGATGTCTTACTTGCCAACAAGTGAAGATTGAACACAAGAGGCCCGGTGGATTGCTACAACCTTTGGATATTCCACTATGGAAGTGGGAATCTATTTCTATGGATTTTGTCATGGCTTTGCCAAGGACCGTTGGAAGTAAAGATGTCGTTTGGGTTATTGTTGATCGTTTGACTAAGAGTGCTAGATTCATTCCGATCAAAGAGACTTGGAGTTTCGATCGACTGGCAAAAGCCTATGTTGATGAGATTGTTAGATACCATGGTGTTCCCAAGGAGATCATATCCGACCGAGATCCGAGGTTTTGTTCGAGATTTTGGAAGGCCTTACAAGAAGCCATGGGTAGTAAATTGTTGATGAGTACCGCATTTCATGCCGCTACCGATGGTCAAACCGAGAGGACTATTCAGACTTTAGAAGACTTGCTTAGGGCTTGTGCACTCGACTTCCAATCTAGTTGGGAAAAGAGTCTACCGGTGGTGGAGTTTTCTTATAACAACAGTTATCATGCATCGATCAAGATGGCTCCTTATGAAGCTCTTTATGGAAGGAAATGTCGGAGTCCTATATGTTGGAATCAATTGAGCGATGTTCGTGACTTAGGCCCCGATGTTCTTGTTGAGACTGTTGATAATGTGAAGGTCATTCGTGATAGAATGAAAGCCGCTCAAGACCGTCAAAATTCTTATGCCGATATCCGAAGAAGGCCATTAGAGTTTGAAGTTGGGGATAAAGTGTTTTTGAAAGTATCTCCAATGAAGGGTGTTAAACGGTTTGGTGTTAAGGGTAAATTGAGCCCGAAATACATTGGACCCTTTGATATCGTGAAAAGGATTGGTGTCGTTGCTTACAAGTTGGATTTGCCCCCGAATATGGCTAAGGTTCATAATGTATTCCATGTTTCTCAATTGAGAAAGTATGTTAGTGATACAAGCCATGTCTTTCAAAAGGAAATGCCCGAGCTTGAACAGAATTTATCCTTTGAAGAGAAGCCGATTCGAATCCTAGATCGCAAGGATAAGAAGTTGAGAAGTAAGGTGGTTCCTTTGGTGAATATCTTGTGGAGATGTGCTAATGTCGAAGAAGAGACTTGGGAAACGGAAGCTTCTATGCGTAGTAAATATCCGAGTCTATTCCTTTAAGGTATCTTTCTTTCGCTCAAGTTTCGAGGGCGAAACTTTTTAAATGGTGGGGTGATTGTAACACCCGCAAATGTACCCTATTTTAATAGTAAAAATATTTTTACGGATACTTTTTAGCGAAATTTAGTTTTAGTTTAGAATTAAATTTCCCGTGTCGAATTTGGAATTTCCGAGTTCGTATTTGGATATTACGCGAAATTTCAAGTGAATCACGTCTTAAGACGTCTTTGACTTTTCTTGACTTTTTCCACTAACTCCCCTCATACTCACCCTAACCTAATTCACTCACACAACTCAACTCCTTCTTCCTCACTAAGAAAACCCCAAAAGCTTAGTTTCCATTTTGATCCATCTAAGATCGTCATAACTCTTTCATTTCTCCCACAAATTCACGTAAGTTCGTCTTATTCTTCCCCTCTCATCTTCCTCTATCCGTATTGGTAATAAAATTACCGTCTTTCTCGCTTTTCAAACTTTCCGTCTTTCTCAAGGTGAAGAATATTCATCTTTTATTAACTATTTGTAGGTGGTGGGTGACCTTCAAGATCCCGACAAAGACTACTTCTTGATTGAAGAGGACCTTGACGCGGAGTGAAGACGCATAAAGGTAACGGTGAAGGGTTACTCGATATCATTTACGTGTTTTATGTGTTTTCTATGTTAGTAATCGTATTTAGAATAGGATTAGTAATCATACGAATCGTGTTGTTGATGATGGTTGTTGTTAGTTGTTAATTGATATGAGAATTGATGGTTTCTGATGGTAAATGAGGATTTTTGTTGTTGATAACATGTTAGGATTTGTTCGTGCCTGAGTCCAGCCAAGGACGCTGGCAGCGTCGTGGGACGCTGGCAGCGTCGTCCGGCGCTGGCAGCGTTACTCGCTGCCAGTTTTCCAAGTCGACAGCAGTTTTCCTGCACTGACCCCGTTTCGTAAAATGATCATATCTCCTTCAGTACTTGCTTGTTTTGGTCTTGTGACATCCCGTCGGAACCGTAAGAGGATAAGCGATCACCTCCATTTGGAATTTCTGCATTTGGATGTCTAGAACTCTAGTTATGACCGTTTGAAGTAGACCCTTGTTTTAGTTGGTTTGCAAACAACAATGTTTTGGAGAGGTGATCTATGTTTTTATTCATTATGCTTCATAAACTTGTTCTAATGCTTATGTATCATGTATTGATTCATTTTTATCATAGTTAAGTTTATATAATTCCCTATTCTCATGTTTTGTGACGGTTTTTGGTATGTCCTACTTTGAGTCAGTTTTTACACAAGTTACGGTTTGAGCACTAATTTCCTATGTGCTTTGTGCTCTCATTCCCTTGGCTACCTCCACGTTCGTAAGGTTGGAATGTCGGAACAAGGATGTATCCTACTGCTTAATTGCATGTGTTAGTGGGCATACGACGACGTTGTTGGGAGGCGAACGCATTGCGTTGATCGACCCGGCCGTCAAATGTTGTGTACTTGCGAGGTGGTGTTATTTGCATGTAGCGTACCGCTTGTTATAAGGCTTGTGCTCTTTTCCGCCTCTTTCGTGAATATCGACCGAATTTGGGGTACTCGGCGTCAATGATTGACCGAGTCTTGGATGCGAAATGTTTATTGCATGTCGAATCGGAACACGTTTATTCCGAAAGTCTGGCCAGATTTAGACTAGGACCGTATTATTATCGTCATGCTACCAGGAGGAAATTGGTCTACATATACGAAATGTTTATCGTGTATGCGTTCAGGGAAATGTTTATCCCGTGGATGCCTTTTAATCATACTTGCCATTTACACGATGCTAGTGCATTTCATTTACCGTGAGAGATGTCGTCAATGTATTGGTACGTTTGAATGGATGATTCTATGATTGATTACTTATGATCTTCGCATGACTTGGCATGGTTTGCTTGTCGAGTCTCAATCTTATCAAACTTATAACGCTAACGGTGATATGCAAGCCCTAGTGAGCGTATTCGGTTGCCTAAGAGTGTCTTCCCCGAGTCTTTGTATAACATGATGGATTCGGATTTGTATTCCATATGCTCGTATCATTATACATTGAATTGCCTATCTATCCTTATCGTATTTCACATGTATATCCATATATGCATGCTTCTACTTTTGTATTTCCTTTTATGTACGTTTAATGTGATATGGATGGGAGAACCCGGCGTTACTCCCCACTGATTGTGGCGTTCATGTTTTTCATGGATGAACAGGTTGCTTGATTGGATGGCTTTTGCTTGTGGTATTTTGGGTTCGGGTGTGAGCTAGCGGGCGTTGGCCTGGATGAATCACCTCTAGACGTTGTTTAGCTAGTTTGCTAAT
>JAIUZE010007263.1:0-13208 GCA_022085475.1 Heliosperma pusillum | reverse complement strand
ATGAAATGAGAACCATACTTATGCGTTTTGAGATGACACACATCACAAGGAGAACTACACACACCTAAATGAGAATGGGTATAGATGTACCAGCCTAAAGAGGTTCTACCTTACAATATATGTAACTTGCCAAATGTCAAGATCAAGCGTACTCATCTATAAATTCATTCCATGCCTACTGTGTACAAGACTTCCCCATGTATGCAAAATTCAATAAATATTGAATCATTACTTTTTTGAAAGCTCTAAATTTGGGAAATGTAACATGATAGCATAGTAAACAAGCAAGCAAAGCACGAAAAGCATTCAATTATGTTCAAAAATTTTAAATTTTCTCAAAAATCTGCTCTTTCTTTTATTCAAAATTTGAAAAATGATCAACTAAAATGCAGAATGGGAAAATGCAATACCTCCCCCAAGCTAAACATCACATTGTCCTCAATGTGAGCACAAAGACAAAATATGCAATGAGATGCCTAATGGGGAAAAGAAAAAAATGAAAGAAGAATGAAGCTTACTAGTCAGCGCGGACTCTCCCAAGCTAGTCTTTTGGACTTGACAAGGAAGGTCTTTATAGATTCTTCAAAAACTCTTTCATCTGCAAAATAAATCCTAATAACGAAAAAGGGAATACAAAAAATAAAAATGCAAAAAGAAAAGGAACACGGGTTGCCTCCCCAGAAGCGCAATTTAAAAGTCTTGCTATACTTCATTTCTTTCTTCGAAATCATCCTTTATCTTTAAGCTCACTATCATCCAAACTCATCTTCACAGCGTTCTTTACATTCTCCATCCAAGCCAAGCTTTTTCGAGAATAGCCTCTTCTAGTACTTTTAGCAGTAGTGCTTTTAGTATGCTCACCTGCAAGATAATCAACACTAACCTGTGCCTCCAATGGATCCGTCAGTAAGGATCGAGGCATAGAAGAAACAATAGAAGAGTCATCAACATTAAGCACATAACATGAGTCTTCTAGCACAGGACTCCTAACGGTGGAGTTCTTACTAAAGGTCACCTTGTCATCTCCTATCTCTAATGTCAACTTCCCATTCTTGACATCGAAAACTGCACCAGTGGTGTGCAAAAAGGGTCTTCCCAAAATGATTGGGATTCGAGAGTCCGCGGCCATGTCAAGTACTAGAAAGTCAACGGGAATGAAAAACTTACCAACTTTGACAGGCACATCTTCGAAAACACCCATAGGTTGTTTTAGAGAACGATCCGCCATTTGCAAAGTAATATTAGTGCATTTCAAAGCACCCATGTTAAGTTTTTCAAACATAGAAAAGGGCATGACACTTACACTAGCACCTAGGTCGCAAAGGGCCTTATCAATGGTATATGTGCCTATAGTGCAAGGGATGGAATAACTTCCAGGGTCCTTGAGTTTTGGTGGAGACTTATTTTGCAAGAGTGCACTACACTCTTCAGTGAAAGCTACGGTCTTAGTCTCATCGAAGGATCTCTTCTTGTTGAGTACTTCCTTCATAAACTTGGAATAAGAAGGAACTTCGGTAAGTAATTCAATGAAAGGGACGGCTACCTTTAAGTTCTTGACGACGTCAAGGAACTTACCATACTTTGCCTCCTCCTTGTGCTTTGCTAATCTTTCGGGAAATGGGACCTTGATCTCAATAGAAATCTCGGGCTCTTTCCCTTTTGACATGGGCAGCTTAGCTTCAACATTAACAACCACTGGCTCGTCATTATGCTTACCACTTCTCGAGGAAATGGCATTTATAGTTTCGTGAGGTTGGTAACATTGTGAAGGCAGCTGCCCTTGCTCTTGGTAGGTATTAGAAGAGGCATATTGGGAAATTTTAGCTTCCAACAATTTGATGGCAGCATCCTTAGCTTGATCGCTCTCTTGGAATTGAGCTATCATGGTGTCTTGCCTTTCAGCCAATTGCAGAATCATGGCTTCAATTTTACTTACACCATTGTCACTCTGTTGAAATGTAGAGGATTGGAATTGTTCTATCTTTTGTGTGAGAAGGGCTACTTGAGCTTGTAAAAGTGTCAAAGTGGGGTCCTCTTGGTTAGATTTCGATGGTATGGAGCGGGAATTTCTATATTGAGAATCGTGAATTGCCATGGATTCAATGGTAGTGTGGGCATTTTCAACATTGATTTGATCAAATCTTCCATTGTTAGCAGAATCCAGGATACGACGGGACTCTATATAACACCCATTATAGAATGTGATGGCAAGGAGCCATTTATCTATCCCATGATGAGGACACTCTCTTTGCAAGTCCTTGTACCTCTCCCAGGCTTCATATAGGCTTTCATCATCCCCTTGTTGGAAACCAGTGATTTGACTTCTCAACAAAGCGGTCTTTTCCGGGGGAAAGTACTTTTGGTAGAAGGCAAGAGCTAAATTCTCCCAATCGGTGATACCTAAAGTAACCTTATACAGGCTATGAATCCACAACTTTGCCTTACCCCTCAAAGAAAATGAGAAGAGCATCTCTCTAATTTGCGCTTGGGTGACTCCAGTTTGTCTGATAGCGGAGCAATAGTCACAGAAGTTTTGGATGTGGAGGTTGGGATCTTCTGTGGCATTGCCACTAAATTCGCTTCTTTCTATGAGGTTAATGAAGGAAGGTTTGATTTCAAAGTTTTGGGCTTCGATTTGGGGTGTAGCAATACCCCTTGGAAGTGTTTCTGCGGTGGGTTTGGAATGGTCTGAAAGTCGAACCATTTTTGTGAAGATGAAGATGGAGTGTTGTTTGAAATTTGGTTGGTTTTTGTGAATGGAGATGAGAATGGATCTTCTTCTCCTTCGAGATTAGATAGAATATCCGAGTATTTCTCACGAATACGATCTAAACTTGAAGTATCAGAAGCTTTTGAAATTTCGTTGAATAGCTTTCGTCTCCTACGCAGAGTTCTTTCTAGATCGGGGTCTAAAGAGATAGGGGTCCCTAGTCTAGAAGATCTGGGCATAAGATTGAAAAGCTAAGATGAAAAATCAAGAGAGGTCTAAAGGAATTTGGGTTCCTAAAGACTAGATAAAACTAATTGCGATAAAAATCACAAGAAAAAGGAAAACTAAACCGTGCTCCCCGGCAACGGCGCCAAAATTTGATCGTGCTTGTCGCAAGCCCGATACAAAGATAAATTACCCAGACTAGGCTAATAACAAATTAATGTAATTAGGGAAGTAGGGGTCGATCCTCAGGGAGATGGTGTTTCCTATAGAATGTGAAATGTATCGCAATTGGGTCTTATCTAATGATTTTCTGGGTTTTAGAGTATTGATGTCTAAACTAAAATAAAGCATAAATGAAAACAAAATAAAAGCAAATGAAAACAATAAAGCAAGTGATGAAAAGCATCTAGGGAAGTAGGTTCACACATGTAGATTGATATATTGATGAAATTGGATTTGGAACATGCAAATAATTCATTGTGAGTTCGTAAGAATGATGTGTTCATTACAATCATAGATTAGATGGTCTAGCAGGCTTTTTAGGCGATTTACTAGGTCTTAATCTACCATGTCATGCTTTGTCTATTCAATTCTCGTACGTCTACCTTGGAAAAGAATTCCATTTTAGTCGTTGATTTCCGGCCAGAAATTGTTAACTATCGTTATTATCCAAACATGCATAGACACTACGTTTTAAAAGGCACAATTTATTTTATCCAATTAACATCTTTTAATCAATTTAACATGGCTACCCTACACCCTAGAAAGGATGACTACTCACTCATGATGATATCTATGTCTAAAATGCTATTAACAATGAAAACTAGGATAGACATGTTTATTTGGTTTTGACTTTTTATATGGCGATAATAACGACGCTAATTGATAATCTAGGAAATGAAACAACGATTATAACGGTACTAAAATGAATCTAAGACAATATGTAAAGCGAATAACAATCAAATGGAAAACAGTAAGAACATTAAACAAGGGATAAAATAGAAATACCTATATGACGACAATGATAACAATAATAGAAAATCCTTGCATATAATAAACGATCCTTGAATTGCAACGCTTGAATCACACAAAGGAGATTACAAGGATGAAATCCTTATTAATCTAAACTAAGGGACAGAAATAAAACTAAGAACTAAAGACTAAAGAAGAAGAAAATGAGAGAAGGGAGGCTAGTTCCCCCTCCTCCTAATCTAAAGAGAAGTATATGAAGAGAAGAGAAGAGAAGTATAAAAAGATGGATGATTTGATATGAGGGGATAGAGCATCTGTTTATAGTATTAGGGTTTCGTGGAGAAGAGGTCGGACATTAAACACATAGGTCAAAAATAGGATGAAGGAGCCGCAATGCACGAAGCAGCACACATACCCGATCGGGTACACACTTACCCGATCGGGTAAGTGGTCATCCAGATCCTTTTGACTAATGTTTCATCTCCCTTTGCTTTGACTTGACTTCCAACATCCCCCTTGACCTCTTGAGTCGGGTTTGTTGATAGGGTTTGATGCAAGGTGATGAATTCTTCCGCCCAATTGATTGATCTTCCGACAACTACGAAACTGCCTTTGCTTCTTCTCTCTTTCGAATTAGTGAACCTTCTTGAAATGCCTTTCACTTGGTCAAGCTTGCTTCTTCAAATCGTCGAGTTCTAGGCAAATGCTCGGGAATATAGAAAAAGGGCGTAGAAACGTCACTTTCCCTACAAAACATGTTAGAACATAGGAATTCACCTAGAAGACGATATTAGCTCATGAAGTGGCTTAACAAAGCACAAATGACATACAAAACCGAGCTAAATTGGGGGTTAAAACCATACAAATATTCACTTATCAATCTGCACAACCTCAACTAATTTAGTGAATTAACGATTAATTACTAAATTAAATCTTATTTAATTATATTAAAATAAGACGTAAAATTTATTCAGTCAGGTATCGTATAATTGACTAATAAACTTAACCTGTATGAGTTCCCAACTCAATTTCTAATAAATAACTCTCGTAACCAAACATATATCAAATATATATGTAAAAGACTTTTTAAACTGTATCGTATACAAATAATTAGTTTACTGTTTGGGTCTCATCCTTTAGGTGTGACCAAAAGAGGTCAGTTGATCACCGCCGTAATACGACAATAACGTCTAACTCTAGTCAGCTGATCGTTATTGATTTACGTTAATCAACTGACGTGGAGTATCAATATACTAGTCATCCCACGAATATTCCAAAATGAGATTTATTATATAGATGCACTATTGTGGAGGACACTTACTCGAACAATCTCTCACTTGTCCGATACAAGTTGTGCATGTAGCCACACTATTGCAGAGAACTCCTTCTCCAAAAATATCTCCCACTTGTCTCGACAAGTTGTGTGCTACCGATTCTCTTCTCTCTTTGTGTCATATCCTCCCACACATCGCAAGGTGTCTTTCAGGTCGCACTTTCGATTGAAAAATATAAATAGAGTGGTTTCTCGATCAAGGAAAGTAACTGTCTGACCGTAAAATCTACCAGAGATCTCTTCCGAGCGTGGCCATGCTTTTCCAGTCACTACTCCTCGAGTGGCCCAAAGATGTTAATACCCAACGTGGGTGGACAATTCATGTTCACCCAACTTACACTGTATAATGCAGATCACCATGACCCATAAGATGCCCATCGGCCTCCTATCACGGCACGACCTACGACAAAATCCAAGGTCAATCGGAAACTACACCAACTCAGGTAAATGGTCGCCAGTCTAAAGAATCGACTCATAGGAATAATATAGAAATCCCTGCCACGACCAGGCTTCAATAATTTTGATAAGGGATCCTATAAAGGTCACTGTCCGACAGAGTGTCATACAGTCTGCCTATGTAAACGACCAGTCATCTTCATGACCCCATGGCGCTGAACTGGCCATCGATCGAGTTACAATCTAGTCACTACGAGACGTCACCTCATATGAGTGACTAGGGACAATAGTACTAAGTTTATCTTGTTTACTTGAACTGTGTTCAACTTTTCATAAAACCAATTCAGATAAAACAAAGTATTGAAATTTAGTCAAACTAAAAAAGAGAGTTCATATAAAACTCGAACAATGAATGCAATTATCATATATGTAAACATTGATACAATATTCAACTATTACATATCATATAATCTAGAGGAATTCAGGTACTCATCTTAATCCTATTGCGACGACATGCCCATCATGCTTAGCCTTTGAAAGAGGCTTGGTTAGAGGATCAGCGATGTTATCATCTGTCGCAACCTTACATACATCAATTTCCTTCCTCTCCACATAATCTCTAATTACATGGTATTTCTTAAGTACATGTCTAGACTTGTTACTAGACTTGGGTTCCTTTGCTTGAAAGATAACCCCACTGTTATCACAATACATCGTGATTGGATCTGCGGCGGTGGGGACTACTCCTAGACCTTCCATGAATTGCCGAATCCACACAGCTTCCTTTGCAGCCTCTGATGCTGCAAGGTACTCAGCTTTTGTTGTAAAATCTGCAGTAACGCTTTGCTTGAATCTTTTCCAGCAAACAGCTCCTCCATTCAACATAAAGACATAGCCGGATTACGATTTTAAATCATCCCTATCAGTTTTGAAACTAGCGTCCGTGTTACCCTTTACACGCAACTTAGTTTCTCCTCCAAACACCAAGAACTAATCTTTAGTTCTTCATAAGTACTTAAGTACGCTCTTGACGGCTATCCAGTGACTCTCACCTGGATTGGCTTGATAACGACTCGTCATGCTCAAGGCATATGCAATGTCGGGGCGAGTGCACATCATAGCATACATGATTGATCCAACTGCAGAAGCATAAGGAATCAATTTCATGCGTTCAATCTCTTTGGTGACGGTAGGACTCTGCGATTTACTCAGAGTGATACCATGACCTATGGGAAGAAAGCCTCTCTTAGAGTCTTTCATTTTGAACCGATCAAGAATCTTATATATATAAGCTTCTTGACTTAATGCTAGTATCCTTTTTGATCTATCTCTATAGATCCGGATACCCAAAATGCGTTGTGCCTCTCCCAAATCCTTCATCTGGAAATGTTTCCCTAGCCACTCCTTTGTAGAAGTAAGCATTGGTATATCATTCCCAATGAGAAGTATGTCATCCACATAAAAAATAAGGAAAATAACTTTGCTCCCACTAAACTTCATGTATAAACATGCCTTCTCGACACTTCGAGTGAAACCATTTTGTTTGATAACATGATCGAAGCGATGATTCCAACTCCTGGATGCTTGATTAAGACCATAAATCGATCTCTTAAGTTTGCACACCTTCTTAAGGTTGGATTTATCCACAAAACCTTCAGGTTGTGTCATGTACACTTCCTCTTCTAGAATCCCATTCAAGAAGGCGGTTTTGACATTCATTTGCCAAATTTCATAGTTATGAAAGGCGACAACCACTAATAGAATCCTAATGGATCGAAGCATAGCGACTGGGGCGAAGGTTTCATCATAGTTTAAACCATGAACTTAAGTGAAGCCTTTTGCCATCAATCTAGCTTTGTAGACATTATTATGTCCATCTATGCCGATTTTGATCTTGTAGATCCACTTGCACTGAAGAGGTCGTACCTTCTCAGGTAAATCTACCAAGTCCCATACTTGATTTTCGCGCATAGAATTCATTTCGAATCGCATGGCCTCGAGCCAATGCGAGGAGTCGGGACTAGAAACGGCCGACTTGTAGGTGGTGGGTCCATCACTTTCAAAAAGTAACAAATCTCCATCTTCCTCGATACATCCGAGGTAACGGTCAGGTTGATGAACAATTCTACTTGACCTTATAGGGACAACAACCGTTTCAGACGAGGAGGGAACATTTTCCTCTACTTCATTCTCGGTTTGTGGCTCTTGAACTTCATCAAGTTCAAACTTTCTCCCACTCTGTGTATTAGAAATAATATCGTTTTCTAGAAAGACAGCATCACGAGACACAAACACTTTGTTCTCGTGACGGTTGTAGAAGTAATAACCACGTGTTTCCTTAGGATACCCTACAAAAAGACATTTGTTGGATCTGGGTGCGAGTTTGTCGTTAGACTTGTCACGAATATATGCCTCGCAACCCCAAATTCTCATAAATGACAAATAAGGAGCCTTTCCTTTCCATATCTCATATGGAGTCTTATCTGCCGCTTTAGTTGGGCTACGATTTAGTGAAAAAATTGCGGTTAAGATGGCAAATCCCCAAAATGAATCAGGGAGCTCTGTGAGACTCATCATCGACCGAACCATATCTAATAAAGTTTTGTTTCTCCTTTCACACACCATTTAGTTGAGGTGTGCCAGGAGGAGTCCATTGTGATACTATGCCACAATCTATTAGATGTGAATCAAACTCATTATTTAGATATTCACCACCACGATCGGATCGTAGGGTTTTAATCTTCTTATTCAATTGGTTTTCTACTTCATGTTGAAACTCTTTGAAATTTTCAAAAGCTTCACTCTTATGCCTCATTAAGTAGACATATCCATATCTAATCAAATCGTCGGTAAAGGTAATGAAATAGTTATAACCACCTCTAGCTTGGAGGGTCATTGGGCCACACACATCCGTATGTACAAGGCCTAATACCTCATTTGCTCGTGTTCCTTTCCCCGTAAAAGGAGCACGAGTCATCTTGCCTAAAAGGCTACGATTCGCATACACCATAAGATTCGTAATCAAATGGTTTGAGAAGTTTCGTTGAAACAAGTTTTTTTATGCGTCGTTCATTTATATGACCTAAACGACAATGCCAAAGGTATGTTTGATTAGTCTCACCTATTTTGAGCTTCTTACTCTCTACATGATAAACTTCATTAACATTATCTAGAACATAAATACCTCCAATAGAGACGGCTTTACCATAAAACACATCATTACAAGAAAATGAACAACTATTGTTCTTGATTACAACCATCCGCGTCAAGCACGGATATGGAGATAATGTTCCTGGTCAAGGAGGGTACAAAATAACAATTATTTAGATACAATTAAAGACCACTAGCTAAGGTGAGTACATAAGTTCCTACGGAAACGGCGGCTACTCTTGCTCCATTGCCCATGCGTAGGTCTACATCAACCTTGGCTAGTGCTCGCACGTCCTTCAGCCCCTGTAAATGATTACAAAGGTGAGAACCACATCCGGTATCAAATACCCAAGTAGAAGTGCAAGCATAGTTAATATGTATCATATAGAGAGAAGAGAGGATTATACCTGACGGTGTCACACATCCGTCCTTCTTATCCTTCAAGTACTTGGGACAATTGCGTTTCCAATGTCCCTTGCCTTTACAATAAAAGCATTCGGCATCGGCATGCTTCTTGCCCTTAGCCTTGGCATTGCTATACATTATAGCTGATGTGGTCGTTATACACCAAAAATAAAACCTAAGTCTACTAACTAAGAAGATAGCGGAAGTAGGGTCGATCTCCACAGGGAGGAAACTAATTAACTGAAATCTAAATCTGCAAGTAACAATCTGGGGGGTTTTGAAATGGTTTTAACAAACTAAATAAGATTAAAGGAAAGAGAATTAAAGGGAGAAATAAATACGAAATAAATCAGATAAAGAGAAATATGCTAGGATTCGGTCTACTGCAGTATAGGCATCTATGGGTCAACTAAGTCAGTCAATCTATCAATGAGAAGGGCAATGGTTTTCTCCTCTCGGTCTCAAACCACCCTAGGGATTTTCCTAATTAACTCTCGTCCTCTTAGGAGTCACTTATCAATTCTAAGCGAGCCTTCCCTTCCAATCTCTCGATCCAGGTCGGGGTTAACTACCTAGCCTAGTCTCCTGCGTGCACTCATTCAACTAGACCTCAATTAAATTGCAAAGATCGATTCTCATATTCAAGACTAACTAAAATAATCTATCCTAACATGCCTCTACTACAGTTTCCCTCATCCCAACATACAAAAGAACTAGCTACTCATGCTATTAACTATGCTAACAAAAACGATTGAACATATGATGATAGACATAATAAAATCGTAATTAATAAGCATAAACAATAACGCAGCAGTAATTAGGAAGAGTAAACAATGATTAAGACTAAAAGATAAGAATAAAAGAGAGAAAGTAGAAGTTTACAATCTTAGCAATCCGGCGTAAAGAGCAACCACGTTGATAAACCCGAATGTAAACTAAAGAAAGAAGAGAGTTCAGAAACTAGAAGCTAAGTGGTGATGATCAGGGATCACCCCATGATAGAATGTCTCCTAATGACGTAAATAAGAGTCTTAAATAAGCATAACACGACTCTAAACCCTAATTAAGCTATAGACTTAAGGCCCATAATAGAATCCACTCGATCGAGGAAAAAAACCACTCGATCGAGGACTTTATTGGAGGAAATCACTCGATCGAGTAACAATTCTACTCGATCGAGCAACTTTTCAGCAGCAACCACTCGATCGAGCACAGGACAGCTCGATCGAGGTCTTTTCTCTTCAAAGCTCCTCGATCGACCAAATATATAATCGATCGAGGTCTTTTGGCCTATCGTGCAGTGTTGGACATGGCTTTGGACTTGATTGCGAGCGGTTTCACGCTTTCCCATGCAAGAACTTATGTTCCGTTCCTTCCATTCTCCTAAATGCATGCAAAGTGGACTGTTTTGGCTCGGTTTTCGCTACTACACAGCTTGTACCTACAAAATAGTAATGAAAGTACAAAGTAGCCAAATAGGGGCATATGGCGATATAATATCACCTAAATGACATAGAAATGCGTGCATAAATGGACTAGAAAGTCTATATAAAATACACGCATTAATAGCTTTGCCCTTTCCTTTTCCGTGATTCTTAAATTGGGCCTTAGCTTTGCTCTTTCCCTTTTGTACCCCAAGACTTAAGTTCTTCAACTTCATTGAAAGAACATCCCTTTTCTAACTCCCACTTGCCTCCATATCCTGTTCGACTTGGCTAAGGAGGGCATGGAGCTCATGAAAGCTCTTGTCCATGTCATGCATGTTATAGTTCGCCCTAGTTTGGGCGAACTTGGGAGGAAGTGAGTGAAGGATGCGGCCAACCGCTAGCTTCTTTGGATTCTTAACCCCTAGACGCTCTAGGGTGTCCACATGCTCAACCATCTTGAGCACGTGTGGGCCAACCTTTTGGCCCTTGTCTAGCTTGGCTTCAAAAAGCCATGTCATAGCATTGTATTGGCGTATGTCAGGTGATTGAGAAAACGCCAAAGTCACCCTTGAGAATATCTCATATGCTTCTAGGGTGATGTATTGTTGCTTAAGACTAGAGGACATTGACCATATCAAGACCATCTTGACGTCATTGGATACTTTCAAGTACTCCTCATAAGCGGCCTTGGCCGCATTAGTGGCCCTTGCGCCGGGTTCATTTGGAGGGGTTTTGGTCAAGTAGCGCAAGACGTTATCCGATAACGCCACACTCTTTTAAGATGCATTTGTCCATTACGGACCTTAGCCATGAGTCTTTGCCAAGTTGAACGGTATTGTTGTTATTGTTTGCCATTTGCGAATTGAGTTACTACAACAAAATTAGGAAATATTAACATTCAATGTTATAAACAATTTTTACTTGTAAAAACAATTTTAAGCAAGTCACTAATATAATGACCCCTCACGAAATTATATAAGTGATTCCGAGACCCGCGTTTTAGATAAAAATGAACATGTTATGCCACCTTTATGTAATAAACGGTAAGTCAACACTTTGACTAATTCTACTCCTAAAACTCTCGGTCGACGGATTTCATCTAAACGCATCTCCTAGTCCTGAGATAACGCTTATCCCGTTGAGACCAACCCAATTTAGGCATGTGATCGCATCACCCTACTTACCCAAGGTAAAAAAGGTCCACGTTGTGGTTGTCCTAATGAACACGGGATTCATATGTGCTTTAATTGGTAAGGCTAAATCTCAATTCAATTTTAATTTGTGTGAGAGGTCTTGTCAATTTAATTATTAATTCCCTATAAGTGAACTAAGTCGGCGATTTTTAAATAACGTTGAATTGACAATCGAGAAATAAAAATGCATGTTGGCGATTTTGGCATGAGCGGAAAACATAAACAAGCAATTAACAATTAATAAATCCTAGTATAGCCACCTAGCTAATCTTATTAACTAGTTGATTACAAAAATCGGAAACCAACTCTTTGGTCCCTTGCCTCTCCATGGAAAAAGCTCCAAAATGGCACCGTCTTTTGGAACACCGACTTCGGGAATCTCCGTCTTCATAATAAATAATTACAAAATACAAATGAATACATAGCAAATTCCTGTTATACATTTGATCTATAAAATGAAACTATTAATTATTACAAAACGGCGATACGAGATCGCAATAAATTACAACCGAATCGGTATTCCCTTACATTACGGGTAATACCGTCTAAAAATAATCTAGGCCATACTAGGTACAACTTGCATTAAAATAAATAAATGACATTCATTCATTCAACATAAACAACATAAATAAAATGTAAATTCATGCCAAAATCGCCCTTAACACTTGCCATGCTCATTCTAGCTCGGTTTTATGGATTTTATTGATTTTAACCATTAAAATATCAATAATCAACACTTAAATCGTATTTAAGCTCAAAATAATTATGTAATCTCATTTAGAACTCAAAATTAGTCCCCACTATTTTTGTTTGTGTTTAATTAGTTTGATTTGATCGTATTTGCTAAATATAGAGGTTTAATCATAACATTTATGAAATAAACCCAAAATAAAATTAAACATCATAAAAATTTGAAACAAAAACTTTTTTACATTCTGGAACATTTACAGGAACTCCAAAAATAAAACACTTTCCCAAAAAATTTTAAATTAATTTAATGAACAAATAACCTTTTATTTAACGGTTTTATCAAATAAAAACCATTAAATATAGTAAAACAGTGAAACAAATTATGAAATTTCACCAAAATGATATAAATCGGAATATAAAATGTACCAAAAAATTTCATGACCAGAAAAAGGACGTTTCAATTTTATGAACATTATAATCTCATATTATCGACTTTTATCTTATAAAAATCAATAAACATGCAATACTTAATTAAAAGTCACGAAATTTTACATACAATATGTAAGACATGCATGTGAGATCATATAAAAATTTCATGGCCAGAATCAACATGAAACTAGTTTTAGTTAACTTTTAACTCATAAAATGCATGTTAATTCGGTTTAAAAGGCATAAATCATAATAAATAGCAAATAAATCCTTAAAAT
>JAIUZE010007262.1:0-10309 GCA_022085475.1 Heliosperma pusillum | reverse complement strand
AAGACAATGACGGTGTCCAATCATGCAATGACCATGAACAATATCATGAAATCACGCATTCAAGAACGACACAAGACGACAATCTCACGGTAAATGAAACGCACTAGCATCGTGTACATGGCAAGTATGATTAAAAGGCGTTCACGGCTGACATTTCCCTCAACCCATATACGATGACATTTCGTATAGGTAGACTAATTTCCTCCTGGTAGGACGACGATAATAATACGGTCCTAGTCTAAACCTGGCCAGACTCTCGGAATAAATCATGTTCCGATTCGACACGCGATGACGTTTCGCATCCAAGACCCGGTCTTACAAAAATAAACGCCGAGTACCCCAAATTCGGTAGATCAATTCACGAAAGAGGCGGAAAAGAGCTCAAGCCTCATAACAAGCGGTACGCTACATGCAAATAACACCACCTCGCAAGTACACAACAGTTGACGGCCGGGTCGATCAACGCATAGCGTTCAACTCCCAACAACGTCGTCGTATGCCCACTAACACATGCATTTAAGCAGTAGGATACCTCTCCGTTCCGACATTCCAGCGTTACGAACGGGAAGGTAGCCAAGGGAATGAGAATACATAGCACAAGACAAAATCGTGCTCAAACCGTAACATATGTAAAAACCGACTCAAAGTGGGACATAGCGAAAACCGTCATAAAACATGTGATACATGCGAAAGAGATATCATATATCCAAAACATGAATATCATAAGACATTACGTAAAATTATACGATAAACCGATCATGTGAACTATTATAAATCACGAGTTTTAGAAGTCAAAAGAAAACAACACAGCCGTGTTGCAGGCCGGGCAAGTGACCGGTGGCCGGTGGGCCGGCTCAGAACACAGGCAAAATCCAAAAATCACATAAAACAGAGAAACGTGGTCTAGGCCGGTCAGGTGACCGGCGGCCGGTGGGCCGGCACAGAACACAACACCAAAAATCATAACATCAATACTGATGTGTTCCAGGCCGGTGGATGGACCGGTGGCCGGTGGGCCGGCCTGGAGCACCTCTTAATGCAAAATTCCAAGTTTCCAAAGGATGTTACTGAAGTATTCTCAGCCAGTGGTCAGACCGGAGGCCGGTCGACCGGCTGGGAACACCCCTTCATCCGTGAGCTTCCAATACTTAACCAATTCATTTCAAATCTCAATTATACTTCTAATAATCATCAACAATCAATATATATCATCAATATTCATCATATAACATCATTCATTAATCATAGCATGGTTCCTAATCATCCTAATCGTATTCTAATACGATTTCTAGCATATAAACATGTAAAACACGTAAATGATACCGAGTAACCCTTCACCGTTACCTTTAAGCGTCTTCACTACTCGTCAAGCTCCTCTTCTATTAGAAAATAGTCTTTGTCGGGATCTTGGAGGTCACCACCTACATATAGATCGTAAAAAGATGAATAAAGTTCATCTTGAGAAAGACGGAAAGCATGAAAAGCGAGAAAGACGATACTTTTAATATCACTACGGATAGAGGAAGGTACGGGGAGAAGAATAAGATAAACTTACGTAAATTCTATCAAGTAACGAAGAAGATACAGAGGTTCGAAGATTGAAAAATGGATGGAGGCAAGGTTTTCTTCAAGAGGAAGAAATGTGGTTTGTGTTTGAGTTTGTGATGAATGAAAATTAGGTTAAGGGGTAGTGTGAGTATATATAAAGGGTGAGTCGGAAAAGTCAACGAAAGTCGAAGACGACTTAAAAGTCAAGAAAAGTCAAAGACAACTCAAAAGTCAAGAAAAGTCAAACTCAACTCAAAAGTCAAGAAAAGTCAAACTCGACTCAAAAGTCAAGAAAAGTCAAACTCGACTCAAAAGTCAAGAAAAGTCAAACTCGTCTTAAGACGGGATTTTCATGGAATTTCTCGGAAATTCCAATTACGAACTCGGAATTTCAAAATTCTACTAGAAAAATAGGGTACATTTGCGGGTGTTACAATTAATATGTGTCACACATACAAGACATGGAAGGTATTTTGCTCCCACTAATCTTCATGTCCATACATGATGATTTGTCACTCCCACTAATTCTCATGTCCATACATGATAGATCTAGCTCCCACTTAACTACATGCATTAACATGGCTTTTCAACAATTCGAGGAAACCATTTCTTGTTATGTCATGAGTGTTCTTTTAGGATCACACATTGATCTCCTAAGTTTTTTATGACAACTTGTCTACTTCTAAATGCCCATTTATAAAGATAACTTTTAACAACTATTTGTCATTTGTTATACATATACGTGGTGTAGATGCAATTTTCTTGGTTCTTAAAGATGGTTATATTTTAACTTATATATAATACTTTACAATAAAGTTTTATTCAGCTTGGGGAGGTCCAACCTACCCAAGTGATTTCACTTATATAGAATCCATCTTTAGACAACATGGCATTTTTGTAACAAATTTAAGTTTAGAAATGATAAACGCCAACCCATAAATCATAGTCTTATCAATTTCAAAAAGTAGATATTTTCACTATAAGCTTCCGACCTTGGATTAGTTAAGAACATTTTATCTTGTCTTTGTTTGTGGCATATTTTCTTCCACTCTATCCTTTAGTAAATGCTTATATACATGAAGGATAGAATCATGAGCCACAAACAGTTTTGTTTCTTTAGGTGTAAATGAGAAAATTCTTGTAAGGATAGCTTCATGAGCTCTCTTCCTTAGTCACGAGCTCTCTTCCTTAGTCACAAACAGCTTTGTTCTCCATGTATAAGTGGGGTATAATGCTCGTATTAACTCTTATTAACTTTGAGCGATCTATTTTAGAGTTATTTGTTTAGACTTTAGTATTCTAGCTTCTTTATAGACTCACTCTATTTAAGCAAAATACTTGGACTCTCATCCATGTCTTTAACAAAATTAGGATTCTTAATCCTTCCATAGCTAGTATGGAATCTAATTGGCGTTTTAAAGATCTTATCTTGGGGCTTTATATGAATTGTAAATCTCCAAGTGTGAGTTCGTCAACTCACTTTGACTTTATGCAATTGACCTTTCTTATTCCAAATAAGTTGTGACGTCTAGTCAAAATGCCAAAGTGAGAATCCCATTCTTAACTTTGGTTATTCATAATGATCGAATCATTATATTCCTTTTAAGATCAATTTAGTCGTTTTAATTTATGTTTCATGATACTAACATTGCACGATGAAAAGGTTTAAGAACATTAAAATAAATTCCATAGATATAGTGAGTTGGGTTGAAAACCCAGTCACCATCCAAATACAACCATTGTTCAAAGGAATTCAAAATACTTTCCATCTCAAAACATGGAAAAAAAGAAAATAGTTCTACAAACCAATAATCAAAATGCAATAACAAAATAGAAGACAAATAGCAAAATATCGCCAAGCCCATCATAGGTCTCCTCTACGTGCTGGCTACCCTAGCTTTCTCATAGATCCTCCTAGGCTTGCTTTGCCTTGTCCTTCTTCTCATGCCCTAAATGTGATAAAAACGGGTGGTGAGAATCACAACTCGTATCAAAATACCAAAGTTGAGATGAGTATCAATAACACAAATTTTGAGAAGAACCATTACCAACTGGAAGAACATGTCCAGCTTTGATGTCTCCCAAGTACTTGGAGCAATTACGCTTCCAATGGCCGGTGCCATTACAATAATTACACTTGTCTTCGGCCACGGATCCCTTCTTGCCTTTGGAAGAGCTATTCATAATAGCTTTCCCTTTGCCTTGATTGGAGTGAATGGGCTTGGTTCCCTTGTTCCCTTTGCCTCCACTTTTCTTGAACTTCGCCTTGCTCTTGACATTGATGTTCAAAACATCCTTACTAGAGCTAGCTTGAAAGCCCATGTCATGTTCGGCTTGCACAAGCATCTTGTGCAATTCATGAACCGAGACAGTGGCATTTTGCATGTTGAAGTTCACCCTAAAGTTGACAAACCCTTTGATCTTACTTAGGGAGTCAAGTATGCGGTCAATTAAGAGAGGCTCGGGAATCTCTATTCCTTGCTCTTTAAGCACCTCCACGTACTCAACCATTTTGAGCACGTGAAGGCTAATATTATGACCCTCCTTGATATTATAGTCGAAAAATTGAGAGGCGGTTTTGTATTGCAAAATTCTTGGAGCTCGTGAAAACATGGTTACGATCTTAGAATAGATTTCATATGAGGTCGCCATTTTAATGGCATTACGTTGAACCTCGCTATCCATCGAAAAGATCAAGACATTATTGATTTCCGCCGACTCCTTGTGGTAGGTCTCATAGGCCTCCCTATTGGCGTTCGATGACCTCGCATTTGGAGCGCTAGGGGCCTCCTCGGTTAGGTAACTAAGCTTACCGTCACCTTCGACAGCTAAGCGTAGTTGCCCATTCCAATCCGTGAAGTTTGAACCATTCTTTTCAAGTTTACAACGATCCATGAAGGATCTTAGCCATGATACGGTGGTGAGTGGTGGAGGTCGAACCTCGTTATTGTTGTTATCCGACATTGCGAATTAAAATGAGTTGGACTAAAAAATGGAAAATGAAAGAAACATCAACATTTATCGTTTATAAGATACTTGTAAACATTTTTAAACAACATTTATATAATGACCTCTACCCAATTACATAAATGTATGATTCCAAGCCCCAAATTCTATATTAACTCGGGTTTATGTGAGCCACGGACTCCACGACCTTTATTAATATTACTTGGTGGGTTAACTCTTTAACCGATTCTAGAATTAGAACTCTTGGTCGATGAAATACTTTATTGTCATCTTTAGCCCAGAACACATGAGCCACGGACCCTAATCTTTCCGTTGAGTTCAACCAAATTTCGATGCAATAATGATTTATTGCCCCACTTACCCAACGTAATAAGTTTAGCACCTCGGTGAGCCGAACCTACTTCCTTACGAAATTGGGATTCATGGGTTCTACTATTTGTCAAGGCTAATTCTCAATTAATAAAATAGAGGTCAAGTCAATTTATATTATCTATCTCCTTTTAAGTGAACAAAATAGGTGAACTATCGATAATTGTAATTCACGCGGTCGATTGACTCGATAAAATGCATTTGTGATTTATATGGCGATTTGGCATGCATGTAACATATAAACAAACTGCAAGCATAAAATTAATTCCTAGTATTGCCTTCCTATAAATAGAAAATCAAATAATCTATTTACCAATTCGGAAACCAACTATTTTGGTCCCTTGAACTTCATGTGCACGCCTCCAAAGGACACCGTCTTTTTTGGAACGCCTTTCCGAATGGCTTCGTCTTTAGGAAACTCCGGGATTACAAATGATATAATAAAATTACAAGGCTTTTCTATTATACATTTGCAAAATATAATGAAATAATACAATAAAAGTGATACGAGATCACATTAAATTACAACTGAATCAATATTCCCTTACATTACGGGTAATATCGATTAAAAACTAAGGCCATACTAAGACAAATCACATAATTCAAAAATTACTTAAATAAAAAATGACATTCATTCATTCAAAATGCAGCATAATTATATGTAAACTCATGCAACATTTATGTGCCAAATCGCCCTAATAACCTTATATCGTATATAAAACCCGGTTTTATGGAAAAACGCGATAATAACCAATTAAAATCACAAATTAATACTTAAATCAAATTTAAGTCCAAGTTAATTACCCCAACTGTTTTAGGACTCAAAATTATTCTCCACTAATTATTTGACAATAATTCAACTCGGTATTGCATTATTACTCGGTTTTGACCCTTATTAACATAACTTTTAAGTAATAATTCCAAAATAAATTACAATAACTTTTATGTATATTCTGGAACATTTCCAGGAACATCATCATGTCAATATTTAGGTCGAATTATTTTAGAGAAAAATATAGTTAATTTTCAAATAAAATACTGATATGTACAATATTTAGCTCGATTTTATCAAATAAAATACTAAAATCACACGAAAATTAATCTAATTAATTTTCAACTTATACATCTGATATGTAAAATATTTATGCAACATATTATAATTTTCTAATGCCAAAATATTCATTTTAGCTATTTATGCCAAAATAATCACTATTTATGCCTTTTTAACTATTAAAAATCATAAATCATGCAAAACAAATCATATTTATCTCAAATTTTACATAAAGTAGGTAAAATATGCATTTTATAGCATACTAAAATTTCATGGCCAGATTCGAAGGTTAACTATTTTTAGTCATAAAATGTTCATTTTACTCATTAAAATGTGTTAATTTAACCACAATTCATTAAATAAAGCAATAATCTTCCATAAATTATCAAAATGACCTATACTCATTATAGGACCAGAAGGTATAACATGCTTAAATTTTAGTGACTATCATATAAATCACTAATTTTCTAGTTTTATTTTGTTACTTTAACTCGTAAAAACTTTGTAAAATCGATTGCTTGCAACATCCTATGCTCTGATACCAATTGTTAGGTTCATATACCTACACTTAAGACATTTCTTAAGTAATAATAATTAACTCTTTAATTAGTTTCAAGATCTAGTTACATGCAAACAATGTAAACCGAAATAGAAAAAAAAAATGTTCCTCACATTGATTATTATTCGAGTATGGGCACAAGTACAAGACACCGACACAAGTACAAGACACCTTATTGTACTTGTTCTTGAGCTTAAGAATATGTGGATGAACTTCATAGTTCCAAGTGTAGGAACTCTCCTTTGTGATGCACCTAGACTATCCTGAATCAGTTGTAAATTGTTATACTAGAACAACTAACAAGTACCCTTAGAACCAAGACAAGTTACTCGAAATTTCTACATTAGAAAAACCGAGTTCAAGCTCAAATATAAGTTATATGAAACTTCTCAAGTTTCTTAACTTAACTTATTTTTCTAGTGAGAAGAAGTAAGTATTTTCTTATGAGATGTTATGTTGCAAAACAAGAGGAAAACATCCTATTAAAGCCTTCACCAAAACTGGCACCACCATGGGGAAACATCCTATTATCCAAAAATCAAAACAATGTCGAAATAGTGAAATCGAAAATTAAACAAACGTTAGTAAGTGCAGGACTAGTTATCAGACGTCTCCAATAACAAGTACAAACATCGAACCAAACGCAAAATCAAATATAAAAGTAAAAGAAATCCATTTTCTCCAAAAAGAGGGAACACAAACCATCTTTAGACTTCTTTGAAACTTGAATTAGAAATATAATATGGAAATTTGAAAGTTTTATCAAAGATAAAATCAAATAACACGACATTATACGTACATAAAGCAACTCGCACATTTCACACACAATTCAGGGTAACAAACTATATACTAAACACGCAAAAACGAAACAAATCGAACTCTTAGGGATAGGAAGATCAAGATAAAGTCGGCAAGAAGATCTACAAGAATTCGACATCACTAACTCTACTAATAAACCAAATCCTCAAGAGAATGCAATTTACCCAATTTGCAACTCATCATTTTCAATCATCATAATTCCTACAAAAATATTCCATAATCACGAAACTTCGAGTAACAAATCCCAATTATTCGAATCCAATTAGAATCTACTAAGGTCCATCGGCACGGTAGACTCCACAACTAACCATCCACATGAAAGATTCATTACATACTCTAATCTTCTTAGTTTCATCAAAACTCTTACTAGAAACCACCAATAAAATATTTATCTAGGGAAACATGATCACTAACAACCACAAGGTAAAGAGACTTTCCATGAAATCCTTTGATCCAATTTATTCCAAAACTCATTACCCTAAAACTATTAACAATGAACCTTCTCATCATCAAAAGTTAAAACACAAATCCTCAAAAGAGATTAGTCACACAATCTCATTTCACTTAACTTTTGCCAATCATAGGGCAATGCGACCGTAAATCAATTTATTTAGCTCCTTCAAACTCTCAATAAATCGGTTTTCGCTTATGACAATATTCCTCAAGTTTGGTCATCCAATCCAAATTCCACAAGGTAATTATTCCCGTTAGGGTCCAACATTTAAAGACCACAATCTCCCAAGTAACACTTAAAGAATCACTAAAATTCTTAACCACAACTACCAACTATCATTATGATTATTTCGATCCTCAAAACGATATTGCAACATTAAGCTTTCATAGTCTAAAACCACTAGGAGAGTTTCATCCTAAGCTATCCCCAAATCCTTATAATCATCTAAACATGAACTAGTTTAATAGGACGGTTAGGTACCATATTCGAAACCTCTTCAAAACACACCTACTAACCCTTACGTTAGCTAATAAGAAAAACTACCTCTCAAGAGAGTAGGGATAAATGAACATGATACAAGGAACATTAGGAAGCGTCATTAAAGACTACGATAAGATGAAAAAGGCGAAGGCGAAAAAGGAAACCGAGGTTGAGGAAGAGACAAAGCAGATAGTAGAGTTATGAAGATATCTGAGTAAGAAAGAAAGTACGAGCTTGTAATTTCTTAAAGATCAATCTTTACATAAACATTCAAGAATGGAAATGAAAAGGAATGATGGCACTAGTAAGGGTTTAAGATTTAATCCACAAAGTTTCTCCTTTCAGACTTAGGGTGATAGTAAAGTAACTCATCCCAAACAAATGTCTCTTACAAGGGACCATCGTACCACGTACAATCATCAAAGTAAGGTACACCTAGATTTGATAAATCGACTCCAACCCAATTCATCCATCCTTTCATATCATACGGATTCCCAATTGCGGAATTGTAACTCAAGTATAATAATATTCCTTTAGCTCAAATATTCAACACAACCTCAAAGGTTTCTTTAATTGAAGGACTAACAAATACTCTCTTATACTCGGTCATTTTCAAGTCTATAGCCCACGAGTTCATTATTATCAAAGTACAACATCAAGGCAAACATCATCATTAACATCCCAAGGTATTTCCATCATAGATCACATCATCGAATCTCGCTCATATCTATAATCCTCAAGCAATATGATTCAACTTACAACGAAACCTTACTACTTCAAACAAGTCTCCGATACCACAAGATAAGATCATATCTTTAAATCCAAGAACTATAGCCAAATGCTTTTCCACCAAGCCTATACTCACAAATACACAATAGGAAACCACAAGACGTCACTTAACCTCCAAAGTATTTCGCACCTCAAGATATCATTCTAAACCTCTTATTTACACCAATTAGACATATCATAAGCATGGTCTTCAAAACAATACTAAACTTCTAAGTCCAAAAGACTAAATTAGTAATGAGTTAAGAAGTCATAGTCAAATCATTCAACCTTACACCATCAAATACCATGAACTATCTATACATTAGTCATGACAAGCATCAAGCATTAAAATCATCAAACTTATCTTACTACCTTTCCTTAGAGTTACAACCAATCATCTATATAGGGTGAATTTAGATCTACACCATTTTCCTCAAATCACAAATTCATTCTAACAACCACTAATATTCCACAAAGTTCAAAGTTCTTCCGACCAAGTATAATATACCACAAACAAAAGGGTATGACATCCATAAAAATGTTACAAGAGGAAGGTAAGGATACCAATGGTAAGATGGAGGAACTATCAAGAGTAATTTCCAAGAGGCAAACAAGTTGGAAGAGAAAGAAGCACCTAGATAGAAGGAAGAGAGCATGATAAATTAAGGACGAGAAAAAACATCGATAAGGAAGAAATACACTTCAATTAGGCTTGACAATCTTAAATCTTCGGTAGCGGATACTTCTTCTAGGTAACACATTATCCACCTTAAGACGGTAGATACAAACAAACATAACATCACTCAACACAATCAACAAACAAGTTAGAACCTAACAAACATCAGGTACACCAAAGACTACCACCTTAGGTCCTTAAATCTACCCATCTCTCATTTATTATTTCAAGGTCAAGTAGTTTAAGTTTAGGGTTCACGTATGTGCGTCGGGAGCGATAAAGCTCTGATACCAACTGTGACAACCCTCGCGAATGCGGAAAAAAAAACAAACAAGCATGTGAATTATATAGCGGAAATATGAAGTTTAAAAAACCTTTATACATGCAAGGAAAGAATACGAGGAGTGTCAAATATTACAAACTAAAGTACGAATTATACTACATCAAGAGACAAAGTCTCTCCAAAAAGTTAACAAGTAAAAGTGTTTAGCAAACAAGCTAAAATCGTCTAGAGGTGTTTTAATCCAGGGACAACGCCCGCTAGCTCACACCCGAACCCAAAATAGTCAAGCAAAAAGCCATCCATGCAAGCAACCTGTTCATTCATGAAAAACATGA
>JAIUZE010007261.1:0-28991 GCA_022085475.1 Heliosperma pusillum | reverse complement strand
AGAGCAGCTGACAAAAGAGCAAAACCCCATAGTGAATCAGGTACTACCGTGTGACTCATCATGGATCGAACCATATCAAGTAATGTTCGATTTCTCCGTTCGGACACACCATTTAATTGAGGTGTTCCAGGTGGAGTTAACTGTAATACTATGCCACAGTCTTTAAGGTGTTGATCAAACTCATTTGAAAGATATTCGCCACCACGATCTGATCGAAGTGCTTTAATCTTTCTTCCCAGTTGGTTCTCAACCTTATTCTGGAATTCTTTAAACTGTTTAAAGGACTCACTTTTATGCTTCATTAAGTAGACATATCCGTATCTACTCAAATCATCCGTGAAAGTGATAAAATATCTATAGCCGTCTCTTGCGTTGATTGACATAGGTCCACATACATCAGTATGTATGAGTCCTAATAGGTCATTAGCACGCATTCCAACACCTTTGAAGGAAATTCGAGCCATTTTGCCGATAAGACATGATTCACACGTGCCAAATGATTCATAATCAAATGGGGATATAGTCCCATTCTCAATGAGCTTCTTTACACGTTTTTCATTTATGTGTCCCATACGACAATGCCATAGATAAGTTTGATCTTTGTCACCAACCTTTACTTTCTTATTATTCATGTGTAATATGTCTGTTGTTTGATCTAAGATATAAATGTCATTCATGGAAACTGCTTTGCCATAAATCATTTCATTCAAAGAGAAAATACAGCTATTGTCTTTTATTGAAAATGAAAAACCGTATTTATCAAGTACGGAAACAGATATAATGTTCTTAGATAAACTGGGTACATATTAATAAATATATAAATACAACTCAAATCCACTCGGGAGTTGGATTACGTATGTTCCCATTGAGACTGCAACAACTTTTGCTCCGTTCCCGACTCGCAGGTCCACATCACCCTTTGCGAGAGGTGTGATGTTTTTTAGGCCCTGCAAATGATTACACAGATGAGAACCACAACCAGTATCAAGTACCCAAGTTCCGAAACTTGCATGGTTAATCTCAATCATATGAATATAAGATGACATACCAACAGGAGTGACGCGACCTGCTTTTATGTATTCACGGTACACGGGACAGTTCCTCCTCCAATGTCCAGTCTTGTGGCAATTGTGGCACTCAATGTCACTGTCCTTACTCTTTGCCTTGCCTTGTGAGCTACTAGTCTCACCAGGCCCATTCTTACCCTTTTCTGACTTCTTAAACTTTGGCTTCCCTACATTTAGGTCGTCATGAGCCTTGCCCTTACCTTTGTTCTTGTTGGAAATCATGAGAACATCTTGCTTCATGGTCCCACTCAATTTCATATCCTTCTCGGTCTATGCGAGAAGTGAGTTTAGCTCATGAGGACTTTTTCTCATGTCATTCATGTAGTAATTTGCCCTGAAAAGGGCAAAACCATCATGAAGTGAATGAAGCATACGGTCAATGACTATGCTCTCACTGATTTTGCAATCAAGTGCCTCCAGTTTCTCGACATTCTCAATCATATCAAGAATGTGTGGGCTAACCGGTTGGCCCTTATGGAGTTTCGCCTTAAAGAAGCGACATGTATGCTCATAAGTAACGATTCTCGGTGCTTTTGAGAATTCGTTAGTGAGCGTGGTGAAAATCTTATTTGCACCTTGGGCAATGAAGCGTCTTTGCAAATTGGTTTCCATTGCAAAGATGAGTACGTTCTTTATCGCACCCGTTTCCATAACAAAGTCACTATAAGCAAGTGACTCGTTAGCTCTCGCATTGGGGCCTGGGTTTGGCAGTATTGGCTCAGTCAAGTAATTAAGCTTGCCGTCACCAATGGCTGCATTCCGTAATGCCGCCTCCCAGTCCGCAAAGTTGGACCCGTCATTATTCAGTCGCGTGAACTGATTCATGTGGTCCATGAATTCTTAAGCCAGGACTCGCGTGCGAGTGTGGCACTTTGCATATGGACATCATTATGATCAGCCATTTGTTATAAGCAGTATTATCAATATAAAACGAATTCTACACTGCGAAAAAGAAGAAAAACCATAATAAGCATACTCATTGATATGAATTAAGTCTAGTGCAAAACTTGTTTAATGCGAAGACTCAAGCATTTATACAATTGACCTCCCTCAATAATTATATAAATGATCCCAAGACTCAACTATCTGCAAATTTATAAGCCAAACTCTTGGCTAATTCTATCTTTAGAATTCTTGGTCGATAAAATTTTATCTATAATCCATCATAATCACGAGAAACTCTTCGGATTATAATGTTGAGGTAAAATAAGTCAACAAATACTACTTACCCAACGTAGAAAGGGTCATATGGAGAGTAAGGTCCTATATGCCTACCGACGAAGAAGGTATTCATAGTAGTTTAACCTATAAAGACTAGTCTCAATTTTAGGTTTTAGAGGAAGATCCCATCAACTTTAATTTTAATTCATTTTAAGTGAACGAATATCTAGCATGCGAGAATGAATAAACTAAGATGATGGCTTAAAATTCGTGTGACATCTTTATGTCCATGATAACTAACATCCAAACTATATGAGTCAATTTTCATGCAATTTTAGTAGTAGGTGTTTGGTTTAGGCGGAATATGATGCACTAACTATCATGTGAAGAAAAGCAACAAGAACGAAAAATACGTAAAATTACAAAGTCCTAGTGTGACCTATCTACCAAAATGAACAAAATACAACTTTGGAATCCATCCATAATTGGACCCGAAAAGCTTGTCTTGATGTTCCATCTTGGTCCATGTAGCGGGAGTGAGCAATCCGATCTCCATCTTTAGTCTTCTCAAATTACATTTAATAAATTACAAATATAAACCTATTTACATTCTAATTTAAAAAAACATAACTTCAAAGAAAATAAAAGGAGATTCGAGATCTCAAAATTACATCAAGATCATGTTTCCATCATTACGAAAACATAATCAACTAAGGCCACACTAGGTAATACAAATTACAACCAATTGCAAAAATACATAAATAAATCATTCAACAAATCATTCAACAAAATAAAATGCATCATCAATAAATTAATCATTCAAGACATAATTCCTTGATTATGTAGACTAATTTATCCAAACCACCTAATTTATAATGATCAAAAGTATGTGACAATTCCTTAATTGCTCACAATAATTCCAATCAAACATAATCCAATTTTAATTCATATTATCGTATAATATGAATTAATCCAACATTATTTTAAACCGTTTTAAAATAATTGGGTATCCAAAAATTGTGAACCTTTTCACAACAACAATTATACATTATCAATATAATGCATAAAATAAAAAAATTCGGCCAAATTAAAAAAACAAAAAAAAAACGAATCAAATTTTTTTTTTTTTTTAAAAAAAAAAACAGCCACGGTATTTTTTTAATTAAATAATACATACTAATTAAACATTTTAATTTGATGTTGCTAATATTACAAGATCAATACAATTATCAACATTCAATCATTATTAAACATTGATTCAAACTAGATGATTCAATTTTAACATATTAAAATGAATATCTAAATCATGATTAAATCGATTATCTTAATATTTGACTAATCATAATTGATTTGAACATCATTAAAATTAATGAATCATGATGCAAAATAACAATTTAACATCATGTATACCGAAAATATATAGCAAAAAGAATGTTCATTAACATTCAAAACAATTTCCATTTACATTCTAATTTAATCCTTATTAATTTAAAACATCTACAAATTTATCATATTGTCATCTTAACATATTAAAACAACAATATCAATAAATCAAATGAAAACAAGAATCAAAAACAAAAAAAAATATCACGGCCAAAAAAAATATACACGGGTGTTTTTTTTTTTTAAAAAAAAATTGGACTGGAATAAAAAAAATTTCATCATTCATGAAAAATCATATAAAATAATTTCGTAGCCTTGACTCTGATACCACTTGTGGGAAATATCGGTATATTTCATACATGAAATTTAAGGATTATAACGAAATTATAATATATGAAATACGAGTCATAAACGAAATGCATAAAGATTAGAATTAACCTTTGGTCCTAGCAATATGGCCTAAGAACAAATATCAAGATGATATTCTCTTAATTGTTGCACCCAAGATGCTCTGAGAAATGTCTTTGCTTGTGCTAGAATGAACACAAAAAATTACTGCTAATTTTTGTGAAAGTTATTGTGATAAATTATATGATGATCATGTATAGAAGAAGAGTTTATATAAAACTCTCATCTACCCTCCTTGTGACCGTCCCAGTAGAAGTCTAGTAGAGGGAGGAGTCTTAGTGGAGTCAAGATAGGAGTCTTCCTTCTTATTTTATTTAATGTATAATATGTGTATGTATTATTATTGTCATTTATGTTGTCACATATTAATAAGTCGACATCATTTATTATGACAATATCGTATAATATATACGTCAACTATAAATATCGTATATTTATAATTTTCTAATTAAATATAACAGTTTATATTTAATTACGAATTAACATTTAATTCGTTTAAGCTTACATTATTTAATCGTATTAAATAATTACATTATATACATCAATTAGATATAATAGTTTATATTCAATTACGAATTAACATTTAATTCTTCTCAGCTAGTATTATTTAAACGTATTAAATAATCGTATCATCATTACATTGACTAACCTTTTAGTCATATACATCGACTAACCTTTTAGTCATATAAGGCATCAATATGATTATATTTTTCATATAATCATATCTCTCAAACACATCCTTTAGGTGTGACTTTTAGGGACCAGTTGATCACCGCCATTAAAATGACAATAACGTCAAACTTCTAGCAAG
The DNA here is from genome assembly GCA_022085475.1 of Heliosperma pusillum. Classification (NCBI taxonomy): domain Eukaryota; kingdom Viridiplantae; phylum Streptophyta; class Magnoliopsida; order Caryophyllales; family Caryophyllaceae; genus Heliosperma; species Heliosperma pusillum. The sequence continues at coordinate 24,161 of JAIUZE010007261.1, read as the reverse complement.
CCAGCCGTTATCGATAAACGTTAATCAACTGATAAGAATACTAAGTATACCCTGTGAACCTATAAGAGATTTATACACGTTATCACACTAATTGTGGAGGACACTAGCTCCAACAAGTATTAGGTAAATATTACACAATATTATGATTGTCTATTATTGAAAATTTTAAAATGAAGAGAATATGTAAAGCAAATTTTCATTTAAAATGGGTGTAAGCTTAAAATGAGTCAAATAGTTAGAATAAGACATAAGCATAATACATAAAAAAAATGCAAAAGATTTGTCTTATATGTACAAGTAGGATGATATTTGACCCGTTTTATTGTTAAGGCAAATATCTTCGCCTTGGATCACTAAACTTAAAAATAACACGCAGCGACTCAAAAATTTTCATAATAAAATATAACTAATTGTAATCGAGGGCCCCTTATAAAATTTCGCACAGGGTCACCAAAATTTCGGAGACGACCCAGAACCAAACGACCCCTAAGTGTGAAAGTCACTAGTCTACTAAGGGGCATTATCGTAAATTCAACATGTTTTTCATCGAAATAGACTAATGGGCAAGATTTGAACATAACCCTTTTATAAGGGTGTAAAATATTTTAAAAGTTTTATAGGGGTGTAAGTTTAGAAAACTTGATTTCATAAGAGTGTAAAGATTAATTTATCCTTAATTCTATTGATTAACAAATATTCAGATACATAGCTAAAGTTGTTATATGGACGAATGATTCGTTAGCTCTAAGATTATCATTGATCATTATTGACTGTGAATTTTCGTTAGTGTTATTAATTTTGAATATTTCTAATGCTATACCCGATCATGCCTATTATTTAGTACATTATTGAAAAATCAAACTATGTATGAGATTTGGTGTTGCTACTCTTGCTAGCAGAGTAAAAATGAGATGTCCCGAGCAGTAAAGTATAAACTAAAGAAAAGCACATGTATATATGTATATGTTGAATAGGCGAATTATAGCTATATGATTATACAAAAACTTATTTTCATCAATGACATATATGTATATTAATTTAATTGATTAGCAAATACATGTTGCATATCTTCGACAATCATGTGATTCTCACGGGTGTTAAAACTAGTTATGGTAATTGAAATTTAAAACTCTCTTTTTTATACAAAAAACTAGTTATGATAAGTAGCATTTTATATTGTTTTATCCCCACTTTCATCCTTATTTAACTCATTTTTTTAGTGGAGTTGGTAGTGAGCTACCCTAGTGAGCACCGAGAACTCATGAGCTGACCTCTACTCCAAGTGAGTTGGTGTGGAGTAGAGCTGGTAAAAGGTGACCCGACCCGAAGAACCGACCTGACTTATCTGAAAACCGACCTGATAGAACCCGTAAATTTGCTGAACTGAAACCGACCTGAACCGACCCGAAGGTTAACCGATAAACCGATAGAACCTGAAATGATATGACCCGAACCGACTTGTGACTCGACCCAACCCGACCCGAAACCCAATTCACCCACAAACCCGACCCGAAACCCGATTCACCCACAAATCCGACCTGACCCAAACCGAACTGAACCGACCTGTAACTCGTTTTAACCCGATTCAACTCGACCCGACTCATAGCCAAATAATCTTTTTTAAGAATCTAAATTCCTTTATAGTTTGTTTTTTATTAATAAATTTGATATAAAAAATTATCGCTCATTTTATTTTTCAAAACAAAATGTAATCTTAAAATAAATAGTCAGTTGTAAATTTAGTACGCTATATTCCTAGTTAAACTTATTAATAATTATTTTGCAAGTAATATATGTAGAAAATTTTAAATTAACGCTTTGTGAGGAAAAGAGTGTTTAGTTTTGGCTTTATTGAAAACAATAAAGGGAAGAAAGAGTTATGAGTTATGAGTTATGACCATACAATCCGACCTCGGTTATTAATTATGATCTTAAAAACCAACTCCCTGGGAATGCCACTATTGGACAAGCCGGCGCTTTGACATCTGGGGTGTCGAGATCGGAGTGGGCTCGGACTCTCTCCCCTTCCTTTTCCTGAGTTCGTTGGATTCGAAAGACGCATTACCAGAATCGGAGCAAGAGGAAGAGGAAGTCGGCCACTAAAGAAGTAGGAAGGCTTGTCCTTCTGCAAACCTGAAATACCCCATTCTAATAGAGCCTATTCAAAATCTAATAGAGCCTATTCATAAGTCTAAAAGTGATATTTTAACAGAACGACCCGACCATTGACCCGATTAATTTTCAAATTTAAGACGACAATATAAAATACTCGACCCATCAGTAACCCGAAACCAAACCGGTCTAGACCTGATCAAGCATATTGACCTGATATATCCCGACTCATTGGTCAACCGATCCGAAACTGAACCGACCTGTTGTAGTTATTGGCCCGATTAACCTGACCCGTAAGCGACTCAACCCGAACCCGACTCGACCTAAATAAGCAACTTGACCCGACCAAACCCGAGCCCGACATGACCCGAACTGCCTGAACCCGACCCGTAACCGACCTGATTGACCCGATTGCCACCTATAGTGTGGAGTAACAATGAGCTAGCCTTGACTTGATGTGAGCTGGTACGCTTCATAAGAGCTTCCATAGGAGCTTGTATGCTTAGCTCAAGCTGCCTCGGTTATGTCCATGCCATGATGCGCATTGGATAACTTCAATATGGGCGAGAAAATGTGGCGAACTTGCGGTTGACAACGAGCACGATTTTTTCAGACGCGAGTAAACTCAAAATTTACTTCATCAGCACAAGCTCCGACTTCGCTCAACTAGTTATCACCTCTACTTCTCATGTAATCTTTGGTGTCAATCGTATGGAGTAAGGATTTACGTCAAAAATAACTCCAGCCTACACCCACCGATCCGACTAGTCAGGCGATTGTCACCCTTCTACTCTACTAGCACTCTTAGCAGGTGATAATCAGTTAATGGATAGTCACCGTCTTCAGTGAGACGAGCTGATCAGTAAATCACTAATAATGAGTAAAAACTCGGAATTTATTGGCAACACTCACAAAAAACATCAACTCGTCTTCACTAACCCCTTATCCAATCTTCCCTCTGAAACCCTCTTTTCTCTCTACCCCCAATTTCTTCACATTAATGGCAACATCAACAACATTAAACCCTCTTCTCAAAACCCTATCAATCTCCATACCAACAACTTCCCTTCACAAACCCATTTCACTCATCAACCCTAATTCCCTTCCCTTCACAAAACCCTTCAAAAAACTCTCTATTTCTCTCCAAAATCCCACCTTTTTCACCTCAACTTTCATCAAATGTGTTGCACAAACCTCTGATTGGGAACAAAATAGCCCACCTAATGATGTAGAAAATCAAACATTTGGTGGAGGAGAAGGGAGTTTTTCTGAACCATCTGAAGATGCTAAGTTGTTTGTTGGTAATTTGCCTTATGATGTTGACAGTGAGAAATTGGCTAACATGTTTGATGCAGCTGGTGTTGTTGAAATTGCTGAGGTTTGTCTAAATTTAGTTTGTGTTCATGGGTTTTTGTTTGTTTAATTCTATTGTTAATGGGTTCTTTTCTGTCATTTCGAAACCGCCTCTTTTTGTTGCTAACACACTTACCCCGCAATTTTCAAGAGCCTTTGAAGAACTGAGTTAATGTTGTTAATAGCCTTTGTGCGCTGGTTGTGTAATAAACTGGGTTTTGATTATAATAATGTTGTTGTTAATGAGCTTTGTGTTTAAGATTGTGTAATTCTTGGTTTTGATCATAATGTTGTAATCTCTTATGAGTTTTGTTTGTTGAATTTTATTTTTAGTGAGTTTCGTATGTTTAATTGTAAAATCAGTTGAGTTTTAGTATAAAAAGTTGTGATCTTTCTCGGTGTAAGTTGAGGAAGTTTCAACATTTCTGGTTTAATGCTCGAAAAGCTGCACTCCGTGGTTTTCTATTGATGAAGGCGTAACTTATCATGATTCTTGATGATGAAGTTGTAATTTTTGCGATTATGTGGTTGATGAAGGCTAAGACTTAATGGGTGTATTTTGTAGGTAATTTACAACAGGGAGACTGACAGGAGCAGAGGGTTTGGGTTTGTGACGATGAGTACAGTTGAAGAAGCTGACAAGGCAGTGGAAATGTTCAGTAGTTATGTAAGTACACTCCACTTTAGCTTCGTGTCTTGTTCTCGTAATTGTATTAGTTTTGTTGTGGTTTATTATCTAAGGATTATGATATGGTTGTGTTCAAGTTGTGGCCTTTCTTGTCTGCTGCAAGTAGAGGGTTGCTTGTAGAATGAAGATGGATTAGTGTAGTATGTTTTTACCGAGTTAGCGGAAGTTTTAAATGGAAGGGAATTGATCCTGAATTACTGATAGAATAAGATGTTTAATGACATTATCTAGGTACTATTTATATGAGACTATGGGCATAGCTTTCTGAACGCTGATGCAAGGTACCTGCTATTGCTAAAATAAGGATATTCCCGCTAGAATAATGCACTCGACTTTTTTTTTTTTTTTTTTCGTTTTTAAGTTAAAACTTTTCTTTGTGTAGAACATCTTAGTCTAGCTTATTCATGAAAATATCTAACAAGATTAAAAACTCGAGGGCTTTGTTACTGAAGTTGGACTTCGTCACTCACCGGCATGAGACAAGTCATTTGTAAGGTTTTCGTATACGTGGCTGCACTAGTCTTCTATATGACTGGTAATTGTTTGGTTTAAGGCTGATGTTTCCATATGTTTGCAATATTAAGGCCTTGTTAGAATAAAGGGGAAGGGAGTGGCACAATTTTTATTGTTTGGTTAGTAATTTGGGGTTGGAGGGAAATGGAAGGATACAATTTAACACATATATGTTGAACCAAAACCCATTTTTATATTGGAAAGATTATGAAGGAAGATAACCACTCTTTTACTTAACTTTTATCCAAACAAACGGTAATAACTTCATGTAGCTTCAATGACCTTATGTATCGGGATTCTAATTGGTAGTATAGCGACACTGATCTTGAGAAGGAAGCATGTATATGGAGGTGCCAGTATGTTGGTTGGGTTAAATAGTTTTATTTCTAATAAGGCGCCAGCTGTTTAGTTTCTCTCAAGGCCCACTCCTTTCACCAACTTCTTCTGACTGAATGCAAAAACCCAAAGGACATGACTGCTGGGCTGCTAGCGAAACAAGCAGCATGGTGAAGACTAATAGCATCACTGGATGGTCAACATTGTACATTGCATTTGAGGAGCTGGATTTTTTTCCTCGTGCCATGTCAGAACTCGGATTTGCCTTTTAGCCTGTCACTGTCTCTGTTAAGTTGGGAACATTGTCTATCAATATGTTTCCTCTATCAATCGTATCAAGGTATTACATGTTAACATCAGCTGCTGAATATGGCCTGATGTAGTAACGCATCTTAAAATGATACGAGTAACGTTTTACAACATGAGAATGTGGATGATTGGTCAGCATTTAGCTATGTTTAAGTTGCTTTATTACAAATCATTTGACAAAATTTGCTTTGAATTCATCTTTAATGTAGGAACTAAACGGAAGGTTCTTGACGGTAAATAAGGCTGCTGCGAAAGGAACGCGCCCAGAGAGGCCTCCTCGACAGTTTGAGCCTTCATTCAGAATTTATGTTGGCAACCTTCCATGGGACGTGGACGATGGCGGCCTTGAGCAATTAGTTAGTGAGCATGGGAAAGTTGTAAGTGCCCGTGTAGTTTCAGACAGAGAGACTGGTCGTTCCCGTGGCTTTGGTTTTGTCACCATGGCCTCAGAGACGGAGATGAATGATGCGATTGCTGCCCTTGATGGACAGGTCACTGCCATTTTATATATATATATATATATATATATATATATATATATATTTTATCTGAACCTGCTTAAAGTTGTAAATTCTCCATGAAGTATACTATGCTCTTAATCTCGGGTAGAGCCTTTAGAGGTATCAAACTCAGATATTGAGACATGGGAATCCTGTCCTACATAAGGATATCGGTACAGGGATACATTTTCCGTAAATAAAAAAAATTGAAAGTTAGAAGTATTGAAGACATAAAGCTTAAAATTACCATAAGACATACTTGTAGCGGTCTCCTTCGCTTTTGTCATGCAAGAGTCCTTTTTGGTTATTAGGAGAAATATTAGACGATATTTGATTAACAAATGGTGGATACGGTATTCATGCACTTTTTCTTTAGTTTTGTATCGGACACGGCATTTTCCTAAAATTAACGAGTTGAAGCAACATGGGTAGGATATAGTAGTCCACAATTGCTGTGAAATTATAATGTTTTTGTTCTGATGAATGATTTTTTTGCTCAGAGCTTGGATGGAAGGGCCATCAGGGTAAATGTAGCTGAAGAGAGACCACGACGTACTTTCTGATTGCTTTGCCTCATAAGCACGATTGTACTGGCTGGGTATTTAGTTCCTTTCCTTTTCGCTCCTCTTCCTAAACTATTCGTGGCTCATATTTTCACTCCGACAGTTCAAAAAAGTGTTGTGACGGATAGTTAGTTTCTGGGCTGGTTAGAGTAATTATCATGCAAAGCTCTATGTTATTGCAACTTGTAAGTAAGTTGAGCTAAAATTCTTTCTTGTTATCGTTTTCTTTTTATGATTTAGTTCATATATAAGACTTCTGGATTTAGTTTCATTTTTGTAAGAATGTTGCAATCGCGACTATCATTGTGCACTTGTGCGGTTGATGAATTTGCAATTTATTTTGCGTTCTTGACTGTCATTGTCCATCAAGGCGAATCAACCTTTTACAGCTGACTAGCCAAGGCAGTGAGGCACCCTGTCCTTTTTATGTTGTCATAACTCCTCGTGACTTTGAAACACCTGAAAAAACTTAATGTTTGGTCATAGTGTCCGTCTTAAACAAGACTTATTGCAATTTGAAAGTAAGCTGGGCTAAAATTCTTTCTTATTTTCGTTTTCTTTTCATGGTTTAGTTCATGTAAGACTTCTGGATTAGTTTCTTTTTTGTAAGAATGTTGCAATCTCGACTATCATTGTGCACTTGTGTTCGGTTGATGAACTTGCAATTTATGTTGCAATCTTGGCTGTCATTGTGCAGCAAGGTGAATCAACCATATACAACTGACTAGCCAAGGCAGTGAGGAACCCTGTCCTTTTTATGTTTTCGTAACTCGTAACTCCTCGTGTCTTTGAAACACCTGAAATAACTTGTTGTTTTGTCATAGTACTCGTCTTAAGCAAGACTTGCTGTTATGTTATTTGCCAAAATTACAACGGTTTTATATCTGTATGCATGGTAGAGTAGTCTCTCAATAAGTCATTGAAAAACCTTCTCGAGTTTTTGTTCCTCTTATTATCAGTTTCAGACAGTCTTAAAGTTAAGACGTACTCACAACCGATTTAAATAATGTTAAAATGAAAAGGAAGTTGTGAGAGGTTTTAACTTAAGACCGTCTTAAACAAGATGTACTCACTGAGATTTTATGTGTGAACAGATTGACCCAACGACAAATTTGCTCACTAGAGACCGTATGGAGTCAATCAGTCAACATTAAACTAATAGGGACTAGGGAGTACGATAAAGAAAGAAGGTTGAAGGAAAGAGAAGACCACTTTTCCTCAAAAAAAAAAAACACTTTTCCTCAAAAAAAAAAATGAAAGTCCTTACAAATCTAGTGATAAACTGTCTCATGCATAAGCTTGTACTAAATTATTTAAACGTTATTAATGTTATTTATCTTTTAGTTATTAACGATCGATCCTTTTTATGTCTCAGTTTCGTACAGTACCATTTTTACATTTGTTAAAATACCATTTCGTTTCGATGATCTCATACGAGTTGAGATCCTCTTTCTCACTTTTATGTATCATTTTCTTTCTCACTTTTATGTATCATTTTCGTATCAAAATACAGGGAGTATTATAATAAACTCTAGTGAATTACATCACAAATTCTCATTTAAGACAGGTCGACCCGTCGTAAGCTTAAGACGGGTCAATCCCTTTTCACAAAGGGCAAGTATGGGTGCAAGTGGGAGGCAAATGAAGCACCACACTTGTCCCCCCATTTGTACTTTATGAGAGGAAATGATCCGTCTTAAACTTAAGACGAGTCAACCCGTCTTAAGGGAGACTTTCTGAAATTACATTACCATGTGTGTAATACTATAATAGGTCAACGGTCTTGCTCTACCAATCATTCAAAAAAATGACAATTAAACATTAAAACAAGTAGTACTAACTATTAACACAATGAAGTTTCCCATGAGGTGGTGGTCTATAATTAATTACTTAAAAAGAGTGTTTAAAAACAACCTAATACTTACACAAAATACACTCAACAAAAACAAACTGTAGGGAATAACCTAAAATTTGCCATGAACCTCAACAATAACAAACTCTATATCACATTCTTCCTGATAATTTCTTGTTTCCTCTTTTCCGGGATTGTTCCGTCGTCTTTAAGGTCGTTTCACGTTCAAGGCTCGGTTCCTGATCTAGACGGGGTAGAATATAAATCATTCGTTCCTAGACGGTATATGATCGAACAAAATTCAACAAGAAACAACCAAAGTTCTCCTAGAAGAGTCGAAAGTCCTGCTCAAGCTCCTTCGCCATCAGTAGTACTTCACAATGAGCGTGACAGCATGAAGAAGCTAGTAACATGGGTACTTGGATTAGCAATTGGAGTAGGAATCGGATTTTTTTCAGGGGTGACCATTTCGGTCTTTGTGAAGGTGGGCTTGGCTCTGGTTCGCCTTTGGAGGACAGAAGAGACTTTTGGAGTAGAGCTCTTTAGTCCACTTATTCAGAAAGCGGAAGACCTTGCCTTCTTGGAGAAGGACGACAGTTTGTCTGGATTGCAAGTAATAGGCAAAGGTGGGTGTGGAGAAGTATATAAAGCCGAGTTGCCAGGGATTGATGGCAGAATAATCGCTATTAAGAAGATAATCCAATCGCCAGAAGTTGTCGAAGATCTCAATGGAGAAGATAGTAAGGTTTTAGACCCTAAGATGCGACAAGTCAAAGCTGAAATACGAACAATTGGTAGAATTCGTCATCGCAATGTACTCCCTCTTCTCGCTCATGTGTCGCGACCTGACTGTCATTATCTTGTTTATGAGTTTCTGAAGAACGGGAGCTTGCAAGACAAAATGGTGGAAATTGAAGAAGGAAACACAAGTTTCGACTGGATGGTCCGATATAGAGTAGCACTTGGGGTTGCCACTGGACTTGAATATCTTCACGTGAATAATAGTCCACGAATTATTCACAGAGATCTAAAACCGGGAAATATACTACTTGACGATGATATGGAACCCCGGATTACAGATTTCGGGCTGGCAAAGGAAATGCCTAATGGGAAAACCCATGTGTCAACTAACGTCGTGGGAACACATGGGTATATAGCCCCTGAATACCATCAAACTTTCAAGTATACGGAAAAATGTGATATGTACAGCTTCGGGGTAATTCTTGGCAGTTTGGTGATCGGGAAGTTGCCGAGTGATCAGTTTTTCCAGGACACAGAGGAGGTCAATTTGTTGGCGTGGATGAGGAACATCATGACTTCAGAGGATCCGACAAAAGCATTGGATCCTGCACTGCGAGGGAACGGGTATGACGAGCAAATGCTACAGGTTCTGAAAATTGCTTGCTTTTGCACTGTTGAGGATCCCAAACAAAGGCCTAACAGTAGGGATGTTAAGTCTATGTTATCTCAAATAAACCACCAAGTTAGTGGGATCGGTGATTTTGTGAACTGTTAACTTCATTTTCACTCAGAATCTTCATAAATCACAGAGGATACGGCTCTCCCCGATCCTTTCATGTGATCTTTTGCGGAAGTGGGGTGATATCGTTGTTGTAGGTGTTTGCGCTAAGTGTGAGCCTAGATTTTTTAGTGTAAACCAAAGTTCTGTATGTAAATTGTACACACATAAAAATCATATTTTATGGACTTCATTGCAACACGAATTGTTACACTTTTGTTACCTCAAAAGTTTAGCAATAGCTGTGAAAGTGAAACTTGAAAATGAGTTCCGATAATCTGAGTAGGATTCTCTGCTTCAGCAATGACGGAAATCCACTGAATTTTCCCTACTTATGTAAATGGTTTTAAAAAGCCTCATTCTGAAAATGAAAATGGTTTCTATGATAGATATGTGAAAATAATTGAGAAAGCGCCCGAATCCTCCATTCACACAAGCGATTTATGTATCTCCGCCACTTTTAGAGAGGAATGCATTCAGCTCAGAAATAGCATTAGCAGTAGCCAACGATAAATAAAGAAATCGATTCCATCAGGAGTATAACCTTACTAACAGTTATAACTTATAAGGGGAACATGATGAAGTTATTAATCGGTTGGCTACAGCGATTTCAGAAAACATGATGAAGTCAGCAAACTCCTAAAGTTTGGGACACTTGACAGAAAAATAACTTAATAATCTCAGAAATTCAACATCAAATTCTACAACAATAACTTAAAGTTTCAAATAATAATTACTCCCATTCTACTAATCTTCAAGTGAAGGCTGGGCTGCTGGACCTGTAGCTGCTACTGGTGAGGCAGCCGGAGATGTAGTCGGAAGAGCTTTTGCGGCCGATTGTTCTTCTCTTCTCTTTCCCCACAAGTAACAGTATAGCCCTATTATCATCACGACCATGCCGATCAACCTGCAAAGAATGTTTATTATAATGATACAGTCAAATAAGTTTGCAATCTATATTATTTGAGGAGTAAAGGGTATTATTAGGACCTATATTATGCACTATCACAATCAAAGCTTCTCTTTTTTTTCTTTTAATTTCCTCAACTTTTGTTACATGATAAATTTAAACATCCAAAATCTTCTTCAACTCTTAATTCATGATCAAAATGTACTAATCGATGGTTGGGTTCATCCACCAGCGTTCTTCAAAACCCCGGCACAGTGGTTCCAAACCTCAATCACCACTCATCTTATCAAACATGGCAGATTAAGATCATTACTAATTCCCCATAATATTTTTCAAACTAACTTAACATTACAACAAGGTCTTATTAGTATAAAATATGTAGATACTAATAGGTATGTAAGTCAACCTACCGATCGGAATCATTTATCACTCTTGAATTTTAATATTTATTGGCCAAATTTGGTTGAACAATACAAAGGAATTTACGGTGCGACGAATTGAAAGTGACACTTTTTGACAAATAACTGAAAGTGACCACTTTTTACTAGACCTGGCAAAATAAAACCGAACCCGAAAAACTGATCGAAAACATCTGAATTTATTATCGATCGAACACTTGATATGAATAAATTAATAAGTACCCGAAACCCGATTCCATCCGAATCGAACAGAAACTGAATCGAACTCCACGACAACCCAATGAAACCCGAACCTGGATATATCTGAACCGATAAGAACTTAACCGATTGACCTGAATGAAAAATGTTTATTTTCTCATAAATACTCACAAATTTAGGTGTTTTTCATTATTTTTTATTTATTAATAAGTATTGTGAATTATTACATTCAAATTGAAAAGTATAAAGTCAGTTAAGCCATTATTTTTACTCTTAATTCGAGAAACTAGGATCCGAAACTCAGATGAACTGAAAAAAACCTGACTGAAACCGTACCGGACTCGAAATAGTACAAACCGATTAAAGTTGCTAACCGTAATGAACCCGATCAAAATCGAACTGAAATCGAAATTAAGTTCAACCTGAATTAAATCAAATCGATTTAATCCGATCCGAAACTGAACCAAATGACCCGTTTGCCAAGTCTACTTTTTACCGCTAAAAAATGATAATTTTTTCACTAAGTGATCACTGATTACCTAAAAAGTCAAAATTTACAAAAACTATTGTAGGAGTATATCTCTTTTTGAGAAGTACTCCATCTTCTGACTTTACACTGACCTGCTTTATCGAGGATAGTCTCCTTTTTTTGTACCTTTTTATTTTATGGTACCTTCAATCCTTCATGATAATTGAAATTTTTTCGAATTTCGTTTATTTTATTTTGGTTGATTTATAATCAACCTAATTTACTTAACTAAAAAAAAAAAAAAATCTTACAGTCCAGCTGTTAGTCGATCTCCAAAAAACAAGGCCTGAATGACAGCAACAAATATGACAGAGAAGGGATCAAACATAGACGGGTACGATGGATCCTTCAGTTGAACGACCCATAGTATTAAGTAAAAAGCAAGTGCGGATGCGAAAATTCCCTGCAATAAAATCAATCAATTTTCTTAAACTAGTTTTAGGGCCCGGCGATGCTCGGGCTGCACCGTCTAAGCTCTCTGAAACGGTTGTCTTTGCTAAAACACTGATAATATATATAATTTGTACACTACAAAGGTGTCACATATATACATACACGCTATCTCCACATTGTTAGAATTAATCCAAATAGAGACCGTAAACTTCATACTAAATTACTCGGTAAATACTAGATGCGGAAGTGTACCTTATTACATGACGAAAGGTTGGGATGAACTGTCTGAAGGGACGGTCTTCGGGATTAGGTCTTCTAGTAGACACACATACCATAGGGATCTCTCTACTGATGGGAGGCGAAGAGATTAGGTTATTGTGTGCTACCAGGGACCATAACCCAGGTGACTTTATATAGTCTCCTTAGTCTAATGCACCCATCATACATTAGAAAACCTAATAGGTATCTACACTAGTAGTTAGTCTGGCCCATACTTTTTAAGACGTATAAACAATAAGCTCATATTTTATATACCGTAGTAGATCACTTTATATTTTGGGCGTAACTTAATCGATAACGCATAAATACAATTACTACTGAATTAGTAATTTGTCCACATATATTATTGTATTAGGCCCATATTTCTTACAATCTCCCACTTGGGCCCAATACATTCATATATTGTGAGACATGATAATTGTATTTACAATAACCTTATGAGCTCAAAAATGCTATCAACAAACCAACCGTCTTAAGCAATTCGGTCCATCAATTATACCAACATAGGATCAAAGCGGCATTTGCTACAGTTTATCGTAGCAGGACCCTCAATGGTCACATATGCTAATATAACCAACGACATGAATCGAGCATGGGAGTGTAGCATGGAAATAGCATCCGAATGTGATCCTTATATGCGTATTTCCAACTGGTCCACCTTAGTGAGATCAACCATAATAATACAGAGTGAAACTGAAAACCGAAAACCTTATTCCTGTTAGACCTGGCAAAAGCAACCCGACCCGATTGACCCGACCCGAATGACCCGACCCGTGACCCGAAATTAACCCGAACTACAACACCCGAATGTGACCCGAAACCCGATTGGACCCGACCCGACCCGAACATGACCCGATCTTTCTTGACCCGTAACTAACCCGACCCGAAAATAACCCGATTCAAAATCACTCAACCCGAAAATGACCCGACAAAACATAGCTTTAATTGAACCAAAAAGACTTAAAATGTCCTTTTGTATCTTATTCTTTGACCCGAAAATAACCCGACCCGAAATAACCCAACTCGATTGACCCGAAACGGACTCGACAACAAACCCGAAACAAACCCGAAACCCGAAATAACCCGACCCGACCCGAATTAACCCGAAATCGACGAGAGACCCGAACTGACCCGACCCGAACTGGCCCGACCCGAACCTGATCCGATTGACCCGTTTGCCAGGTCTAATTCCTGTAGAACTTTAATAACCGTAATCTTTAATGTGTCTAACATGGCAAACTCCCACTTAAACTGAATTTCCTTAAAACGGAAACACCCATTTGAGCAATGAGCTCAAGAAAGACCGTGGGTGGTAATTCCTTAATAAGCGGATCCGCAAAATGGAGTTTGTATCAACATGTATAATTGACACCTTTTCACTCTGAATTGTTTCTTAAACAATACATCACTTGTAATGTCATTAGAAACTATAATTATCACATTTGTCACAAATTACTTAAGTGGTCTTTCAATACCGTACTGAATTTGCAGCCTTCTGACAAATGTTCATAACCAACTAGGAGTCGAATTACCGAATGATCTCAACTTGAATCGATCTCCTATAAATAATGTTTTGTTCCAAATGTAATGACAAACAATACGTTTGGCTGCCCTTAGTGGATCCAAGATCCTAATCTATATTGCCTTAATATCTGTCAAATTGTACAAATGCAATATCCAAACATATACAAACTTAGTAAATAACACATTACTTAAACACGTGAAATAAAACCTGAAACACGTGAATTTAAGCATTACTGTATATGATGAATATTTTCTTTAGGGCATTAATGAGACAAAATTTGTCTCCTTTACTGAAAGGGTATTAACAAGAAATATTCACCAACTCCCAGTGAATCTTGAGTATATACAATCATCAACCACATTCATCAAATATCAAATAAGATGACAATCTGGTAGATTTGTATTTTTTATGACAGAAAACCTTACTTGAGCTTTATTGGATGAATTACCTTAATTTGCAAAACATCTACTTTGAATATATTGAATCAAAGTTCTTTGTTACTGCACTGAATAGTTTTATCAATGTCACCATTGAGAAACAAATCTTTAACATTCATCTAATGTAATTGAAAAACCGAATATGCCAAAATATCCTTATAATCATTGCTGACAAGATGAAATATATTGTTACATTACCTTTTGAACCCTTCTTGGTAACAAGTAAATACTTGTAACCAATATATTTCACAACTTTAGGTAATGGGACAAGGTCATAAATATCATCGTCCTTTAAATGACTTATTTTCTTTATGGCATCAGTCCACCTATATGAGTTAGGACCTTCAATGGTTTTGGCAGAAGTTTATTGAATCATCTTCTCCCATTCCATTAGCTAACTCTTATTACAACTTGTTAATCCGTCATTACATTATTCTTCATTTTAACCATATAGGAAAACAACGTAATTAATGTAGTTGCATTTATCCTTATTAAGTGGATCTTCTACAGAATTGTTTCTTGAGATATTTGAGTTTGTTCTACCGAATTTATCTTACGATCCTGTACAAGGAGACTTAAGACAATATCAATTACTTTTTCTCCCACTCAAACTCAATATCTTCAATGAACCCCTAATTACCGTCTTAAATAACTTGATTATGGGATCATTATCTTATTACCCTTACAACTTAAGTATTATCCAACAAAATAGTCATTGACTGTCTTTAAGTCCAACTATTAACTTTATGGCTTTAAAACCTCATCCTTAATTAGTTGGACATACCAAATGTGTAAATTATTTACACTATAATTAAATAGTCAATGCTATTGTTAGAACTTTATCCAAAATAACTGCAATGTTAAGAACTTATTACTAGAGTTAAGGAAAAGAGTATGAATAATCACACTCCTTACCAAGCCTTAGGGTTTTTCTTGCATACATATTACACCATCCATAATAAGAATCCTCATATGGTGTAATAATATCAAATACAAGATCGAACCCCTCTAGAGATTCTTTAAATTACCCTTGATGTTGATATCCTTAATTGTCATTTTGCTATAGTATTTACACTTATGATAAAAAATGACATGATTAATCATTTGCTGAGTACTATGTCTCAGTCAAATATTACTGAAAACATCAAGAACTTAAAACTTCTCACAAATGAGATTTAGATATCCACACTTAAGTTTTGTCTACATATTAACATAACGATCTAAACCATTAATACTTAAAGTATAAAATGACTCACCTGCCCGTATATGTTAATAATAAGACACCATAAATTCTTTTGATATCTAATCTCCCTTTAGTTTGTGTTTGTCCCTTTAAATATGAAAATCCGAAATAAGGGGTCAACAATTTCATTTTGACACAAAACTTTAACTTTTATTTTAATGTGTCATACCGAAAAATTGTCGCTTATGACTTATTCTTTATATCCACTGAACCTTAATACAAGTTTACTTGAAAAATTCAGATCTAAACTATATAAAGCTATCAAAAATGATGGATTCACCTCTATTTAAATTTGGAAAACACAAAATTAATTATTTCTCATTGGACAAAGGACCAAATCTGTCCATACGAAAAATAATCAAGCTCCACCTAAGGTGGTACAAATATTTTCCATACTCAAATAAAGGAACAAGTCATTAATGATGACTAAATTAGTTGACTGTCTCAAACTAAGATGATAACATGCCCCAAATAGATGCATCTTTCATCATCACTTGGCTTGTCTCATCTTAATTATACTTGCAACAATAATTTGATGTGGGTGAAAAAAAAAAAGCCAGATTCACCCACCTAACATGATTGGATATAAAATTAAACTTAGACAAACCCAAATGAGAAACTTATCCTTACCAACACGCGAAGCGTTTGAACCGGTACCAAATTTCCTAAAATGTCATAACTCTTAACAAACTTATGACCAAAAAGTCTAACCTTATGTTTGTTGTTATTTCTTTGAGTTTGACTTTTGCAGCTTCTTAATTAACTTAAACAACGCCCTTCAATATTTCCTTAATGTCACCTTAGATAATCACTAACATGCATTTTGAATGTGCTACTCCACAATGTCACATGAGTCCACATGATACTTGCTTTAATCCTTATGAGTAACAATTATACATTCTCAAGACAATGTTAAGATTATCACGACCTGAAATAAATGTTTACATTTTCTTACCATTCATTTAATTAATGGTTTCATCCAAATTGAGAATGTAACTGAATCATATGACAGATATAATAACCATAAGTGTCAAACTGAATGAACAAAATAATATCTTTATAATTGAATAAATTCAAACAATTAAAGTGTCTTTGCAAAATTATTCTTTAGTCGTTAGACATAAATAATAACTATGCATTGACACTACTCTATCTTAATAATTGTAATCAAATATTGACGATAAACTCACGTCAAATACTAAGCCTTCCTTTAGGCCGACATAGTATTCACATGAATAACCAAATAATCGTCACATATTTATTACCCAACGTGTATATGCAATTCGGCCAAATAATGGCCTTCCTTTGGGCCGACCATCATTCGCATGAACTACACATACTAAACCAAAAAATTGAATTTATTCATCTTAAAAAACTTTATGGGCATAATCCTTATGAGTGTCATAAATAAAATGTCACTCCCTTAACTTAATTTTAAGATTCAAATATTGGTATCCCCATCATCACAAGATACCTAGCACAACATCTAACCCCATCTTTGGATAAGAATTAGACTTGTAAGTGGTACTCTTGGCGTAATAATCAAATACTAACAGTAAAAATCATGTCAAATATCAAGCCTTCCTTTGGGCCGACTTGACACTCACATGAAAAACTGAATAACTGTTACATATTTATTACCACAAGTGTAATTGAATCTCTGCCAAGTAATGGTCTTCCTTTGGGCCGGGCACTACCCGCATGAAATCCAATGACACACAATTTTCTTAGTACTTTAAATTATTTAATCTACACAATAGATGTCACTTTTGGCGACTTAATGTTTCAATTAAATAATTCAAAATATTAGACACCTTATAAAATTCAAATAGCCAATATATATGATCCGGAAAATTATATCTTGCCAAAGTAGTTCAATCACCATATATATAAGTTCCTAACTTCACGGAATATACACGTACTACTTGACCTTAATTTCACTTTATTCTGAAGCACAATAAAAGGCATGCCCATCACAAAATCAAACGCATAAATCTATATCCAAGTTCAAGATTTATAAACTATTATTTCTTATTTGCCACAATCATAAAACATTAACAATTATGATATGATTACAACCAACAATCAGCATGCCCAAAAATATCCCCAAAAAATCTGAAATCAAGCCCACTGAAAAATGTTACCTTAATGTTCAATTCACATAAAATTGAATTCTTGTCGTCTGAAAAACGTAGCTGCAAAACTTTATGCACGACATGCTACTATATGCTCTATAGTGCAAAAGTATCAAGGTAATAATCAATGATGGTCAGACATGTCATACCATAGCCAAACAAAATACCATACCTTAGGATTAAGAAAACATCGATACTCACATGTCACAACAACATTAAACCGACCGCATGTATGACAAAATAATATACGGAGTATTTGGAAAGGACAAAAGGAATTGTATCAATTTCATGTGTAAGCTTAAGTATGAGCCCAAAAATATCCATAAAGCTTGAATAATCCTTGCATAAAAGACAATGCCCATATACAATTGTTCCACATTAGTGCGTATGACATGGCCGGCAATGCAATTGACTTATAACTTCATCACGTTTAATAACATATGGCTTAGTAACTAAGGTTAAACATGCTGATTATGCCCACAAATATGACATTCAATGGCATGCATACTGAGAGGCATCCATTGTAAACATAAATTATAAGATCTTGATTAGAGCAATAATTACTGAAAGGTACTTACATGATGTAGCCATTAGATCTGATAATAAAATCACTTGAGAAAGATAAAAGATGAACCCTTATTGTTTTGCCTTCTCCTGCCTTCCTTATTCTCTAATTCACTTTCTTTATGTGTTTCTTAATATGAATGAATTAGGTTAAAGCTCAAACAGGTGTGCTTATATAGAGAGGTGGCAGGAGGGGCTTAATAGAATAAGTGGGCCTATATGTTAATGGCCTGTAAACATTAACCGTAATCCACTTAAACTAGGACTCCTATTAAAAAACCCGAAACAATATATTTAACCATTATTTAATTAAGGCGACTAACATCAGTAATTATGTCCACATAATAGAGAATTAAATAATAATATAATAATTCTTACATTCTCCCACTTGGACCACATTACTGATTAAAACATAATGTCACGTTTAATTATAACATAAGACGCGTAGACGGTTAAATGAATACATAATGGGTTTATCTTAATTACCCTGATCATCCCTGAACAACTGGTTGAGTCATGGCGGAGACACTACTATAAAAGAGAAGTGGTCCTTCCATGTACTACGGACCAATCACTTAAAATAATCAATCTGTACAAGGAGCAAACATAATCCCCAAATAATGTCCTTGAGGAAAAGGACTAATTCTGTTAATCGTGCAACAATAATGTATACAATAACAATAATACGATACAGAAAAGTGTTCGGAAATCATCATCATAATAAAACATAAATCGATTAATCAAAACATAAGTGTCATTATTACAAAGCACTAGCATGATCCAAACATAAACGAAAAAGCCTTAATGATTATCCCCGAGACCCATATCAACAACATGCTTCAAAAATGTCTTTGGAGGTAATCCCTTAGTTAAAGGATCTGCTATATTAGCACTAGTCATAATGTGCTCAATTGACACAGTGTTTTTCCGAACTTCCTCCTTAACTGACAAGTATTTCATTTTCATGTGCTTTGTTCCTTTAGAATACTTGTCATTCTTCGAAAAGAAGACAGATGCGGTATTATCACAATAAATTTTCAACGGCCTTGCAACATAATGCATAATGCTAAGCTCTGAAGGAAAATTCTGCAACCATAAAGCTTGAATAGTAGCCTCAAAGCACGCTACAAATTCAACTTCCATAGTGGATGAGGCAATAATTGTTTGTTTAGCACTTTTCCAGAAGATTGCTCCCCCAGCTAAAACAAACACATAACAAAAATGCTTTTCCTTGCGTCCACGCATCCACCAAAATCTGAGTCAGCATATCCAATAACCCATTCCAGGATTGGACTGATATCGACCCAACATACCTACTGCAAAACTTATGTCAGGTCTTGTACAGACCTGCGCATACATTAAGCTTCCAACCAGAGATGCATAAGGAAAGTTTTTCATGGTATTTCGTTCTAGCTCAGTCTTAGAACACATAGTTAAGCTGAACTTATCCCCTTTCTGAATAGGAACATCATTGGGATTACATTTTACCATGTTAAATCTTTCTAAAACTTTACTGATATATAGGCTTTCTGAGACAACCCTAATGTCCTTTGTGATCTGTCTCGAGATATTTCCACCCCGATCACATAGGACGCCTCTCCCATATCTTTCATCTCAAAGTTGTTTGATAGGAAATCTTTAGTTTGACGTAAAAGTCCCAAATCTTTAGTATATCATTGACATATAAGACCAAAAATGCAAACTTACTCCCACTGATCTTCAGGTATATACACTGATCAACAGTGTTTTCTTGAAACCCAAAGGAGGTAATGGTATTATGGAACTTAATATACCATTGTCGAGAAGCTTGCTTAAGTCCATAAATGGACTTCTTTAATATACAGACCCTGTCCTCTTTGCCATCAATAATGAAGCCTTCAGGCTGAGCCATGTAGACTTCTTCTTCCAAACTCCCATTCAAGAATGCCGTTTTCACATCCATTTGATGTAGCTCTAAATCAAAAGGAGCTACAAAAGCTAAAATGATCCGTAATGAATCCTTCTTAGAAACTGGAGAGAAGGTTTCATTATAATCAATGCCTTCTTTCTGATTAAAGCCTTTAGCTACTAGTCTGGCTTTATGTCGTTCAATATTACCCGAGGAGTCGCGCTTGGTCTTAAAGACCCACTTTCAGCCGACAGCCTTATGACCTACTGGTAAATTGACCAACTCCCAGACCTCATTCTTAGCCATAGACTCCATCTCTTCTTTCATGGCATTAATCCATTTATCGGAATCATTGCAATTCATAGCTTGTGAAAACGTAACCGGATCATTATCAATACTAATGTCAAATTCACATTGTTGTAGATAGACATAGTCATCTGAAGTAGTTGGCTTTCTAGGTCTTGTGGACCTTCTTAATACTATTTCAGGGCCTGTATAACCAACTTCAGTGGTAATGTTATCATTCGGGAGTGGAGGGTCATCAACGTTAGGTTCCACAATATTGACTGGGTCAACATTATCATTATGTGGAACTTCATCAATTGAAATTGGGGGCAAAGAAGCTGGAATTGCCACCCTAACTTCATTGACTATGACATCCCTTACCTGATCACTCCCACTAACTTCACCATTCTCAAGGAATTTGGCATTTTCGGTTTCCACAATTCTTGTTTTGTGTGTAGGATAGTAAAACCTATACCCTTTAGACTTTTCTGGATAACCGATAAAGAACCCACTAATGGTTCTTTGATCGAGTTTCCTTTCATGTGGATTATAAATGCGTGCCTCTGCTGGGCATCCCCATATATGCAGATGTTGAAGACTCGGTTTCCACCCTTTCCACAGTTCAATTGGTGTCTTTGAAACTGCCTTACTGGGGACCCGGTTTCCAACATACACAACAGTCATAAGGGCATGCATCCACAACTTCATGGGTAAGTTGGTATTACTCATCATTGTCCTCACAGCCTCTAATAGGGTTCGATTACGCCTCTCAGCTACACCATTCATCCATGGTGAACCAGGAGTTGTGTACTGAGGGACAATACCCAAACTTTCAAGGAATTTTGCAAAGGGACCAGGATGTTGTCCTGATTCATCATATTTGCCATAATATTCACCACCTCTATCTGACCTTATGATTTTCACTTTCTTTCCCAATTGCCTTTCCACCTCCTTAATGTAAAACTCTAAAGCGTTTACTGATTGAGATTTTTCATGCAAAAGGTAAAGGTAACAATAACGTGAATAATCATCGATAAATGTGATGAAATATTTCTCTCCGCTCATGGAGGGAACATCAAAAGGACCACAAATGTCTGTATGTATAATTTCTAATAACGCAGTGCTTCTTGTGGACCCTTTCTTGGTGTGTTTGGTTTGCTTACCTTTAATGCATTCCACACACGTCCCGAAATCCGTAAAATCAAGAGAAGGTAACATATTGTTTTTAACCAATATGTTCATTCTTTCTCTTGAAATATGGGCCAAACATTTATGCCACAAGAAGGAGGAACTTTCATTAGAGCCTGTATCTAGCCACCATGTATTAGAAGGAATTTCATCATAATTTGATTCGAAACATACTAAAGTCAAAGGCTTACCCTTCTTTTCGAATCAATTCTTACGCTTTCTGCAGTCTTGCTGAAAGTGCCCAGGTTTCCTACAGAAAGAGCAACTTTCCTGCTTCTTAATTTCCTTCTTTATGCCAGATGCAGACGGTTTATCAGAAGGGCTTAACTTAATGCCTTTTTCTGTTTCTAAACTTACCTTTGGATTTCCCGCTTACATGATGCACATGATGTGCCTGGGGTAGACCACCATTCTTACTTGAGGCATCAGCCTCATCTTTCTGTTTGATTCTTGCCGCTTCCTGAACCAGTTTATTGGTCAATTCATTAACACTCCAAATTTCTTTAACGGTGTTGTAATGAAGGTGAAAAGCATCAATTTTATTAGGCAGAGAGTTGATTATAAACTGGGCAAGGAACGGATCCTCAACTTTCATGCCCAGTTTTCCCAACTTAGCTGCCAGATTCGTCATGTGCAGCACATGTTGCTGCATGGTGGTAACATTCTCATTATACTTAGCAGTGGTAAGTTCAGACATAAGCCTTCCAGCTACCGTTTTATCGGTAGTCTGAAAGCGTTCCTTAATGATTTCCATGTACTTACTGGCTGCAGTACAGCCTGTCTCCATAATGGAGGACTTAAGGTTTGGTGCAGTGGTAAGTCGTAAGAACTTTAAGCAAAGACTGTCAAGTTATTAAGAGAACTTTGCAACGGTACTGCATTATGAACAATGCTCAGAACATTAGGCTTTGAGTTTATCACACAATAGCAATTATGACTAAGACTTGAGACTTAAATGAGTAACTCATAAACATTCATTAAGCAAGTGCAGTATCTGTGGACAACCTACGCATGCTTAATTACATAATCAAGTATACTCTCTTTAATGAGTGTTTCACTTTAATGTCAGGTTACCTGTGGGTAAAACCTTAATACAAGTTATTTCACCCCTTTAGATGCTTAGTCGGATATTCACTGCATAATTTGAGTCCATTGTGGTGAACATCAACATAATGTGAATGCCCAACTTAATTACATTATGAGATCTGATCGCGTACGAGATGAAGTCACTGTGGTGAATTTCAATTCGTCATAATGTGAAGGTCTCCTTTAATCGATGCATAAGATATAATTAATCTTTAATAAGAATGTATGCTTAGTCGGATATTCACTGCATAATTTGAGTCCATTGTGGTGAACATCAACATAATGTGAATGCCCAATTACATTTTGAGATCTGATCGCGTACGAGATGAAATCACTGTGGTGAATTTCAACTCGTCATAATGCGAAGGTCTCCTTTAATCGATACATAAGATATAATTAATCTTCAATAAGAATGTATGCTTAGTCGGATATTCACTGCATAATTTGAGTCCACTGTGGTGAACATCAACATAATGTGAATGCCCAATTACACTATGAGATCTGATCGCGTACGAGATGAAATCACTGTGGTGAATTTCAACTCGTCATAATGCGAAGGTCTCCTTTAAGCATAATAGCATAATATTATACGAGCATACAATGAAAACAAAGAATAAGTATCGAAACAGCACGGGAAGACCTCGACCGAGTAAAACAACAGCTCGATCGAGTAGAAAATAAACAAAACACCTCGATCGAGAAAAGCTTTAGCTCGATCAAGAACAAGGCAAAACGATACCACTCGATCGAGTAATACAACAGCTCGATCGAACAACAAGGCAAACAGAAACACTCGATCGAGTAAATCATCAGCTCGATCGAGCAAAAGCAGAACAGAACCACTCGATCGAGTAATCATCAACTCGATCGAGCAACAACAGAACAAAAAAGCCTCGATCGAGTAAAGCGTTAGCTCGATCGAGCAACAACATGAATAAACCATCTCGATCGAGTATGGTACAGATCATACGACATTCATATGCAACAATAATCATAATAAACCATACAAATCGAATTAGGGCAGCGCAAATCATCATCATAAATCATATAATAATCATCATAAATCATATAAAACGAAATAATTCGATTAGGGCAGCGGAAACGATCATGACACAAGGATACGTTATCTATCATAAGGGTATACAATAAATTATGAATGAGTATTACAACATCATGATTAAAGCATTAAATTCATTCATCAAAGCATAATCAAAACATTAATCAGAATTATAACTATAATCACAATCCTGCTCTGATACCACATGTAAACATAAATTATAGGATCTTGATTAAAGCAATAATTACTGAAAGGTACTTACATGATGTAGCCATTAGAT
>JAIUZE010007260.1:0-29423 GCA_022085475.1 Heliosperma pusillum | reverse complement strand
TTGGAGGGAAAATGATCTCCTCCATTTTTCCTCCCCTTCCCTCTCCTTCTCTCCCTTTCCCTTCCCTCCTTCCCCTCCCCTCCCTTTCCCTCCACTTTTGCTACCCAAACACACCCTAAAGCTAAGTCCTTGTACCATTGAAAATCAGCACCAATTTACTAACCCCCTACAAAAAGCCACCTAAATTACGCGTATAAGCCACCGTATACAGCGCTGTGCAAAAACAACGTGATTACAATACTGTTGTACACTTGTACTGACCTCGATCGTATCATCCCGTTGCAAGAATCTCGACCTCAATCGCCTTGCACCAGCAGCACGGCGGCGCACTAATCTGGATAAGTCTCCATTTTGAAACTCCCTACAAAACACTGGCAAGTTCTATCTTATGTGATGTTTGGCTGCCTCAGTGCCTTCTGCTGCCAACTTTGCATAATACACCCAACATGCCAAAGGCATTCCAAAACATGTATCCTTGTCCTCAGAAACAAAAAAGCATGATATAATGACTTGGGCTAGATTTATTAGGTCATAACCGAACAAAAGTAAATATTAGGGTTTGCCATTATGAGTGAATCCCCAGAAGTTGGATAATCGAGAAGAATATGTTTCCTTTCTTCTGTTTTGAGTGTTCTGTATTTTGGTTTAAAGTTTGCTGTATGTCTAAAGTGCTCTGCTAGCAATTTAACTCTGTTGTCTGGCCCATTTTAGAATCTTTCATATTAAATTTACAGATGTGTGGTTACCAAAATGAGTCTTTTCGAATATCGTTATCTTCTACAGTGATTATCTTCAGCTGAAAATGAGACGGGTTAATTTTGTTACGACTTATGAGCTACTCGTATCACATAAATAAGTTCGGTTCTGTGCAAAACAATCTCATTCGTTACTAAGTCACTAAGTCATTTCAATGTCTATTTCTTGACTATTGTAATGTTTCAAACTTTCAATCCTCCTGGTTCCTTTTATGCTGTGATAATAACGTCAATATTGGTGTGTCTATAATTGGCTAATTGCCTAACACTATGATGCTTGGTTTAAGATCTCAACTGGGTTTTATCGTATCGGCTGAGTTGTATCGGATTTTCACTCAACCGATATGTGATATCACTCGAGAAATCACCGAGATTCACCGTGACTCTTCCGCGCGACAGCCGATTATACGGATAGCGCAACTAGACCTATGCCGAGATTTTGAACCATAAATATGATGTTCAAATTTATGTTTTGTCAGAATAAAATATTTGATATGTTCTCCAGGCTCTTGACATGATACGTGGCCAAAACATTGTTGTTTTGATGGACTCGCACTTGGAAGGAAACTTCTCTAATGAAGAGGCCACAACTGTTTTCAATGTTGCGTCTCAATGCCTGCAGTATGAGCCAAGAGAGCGCCCAAATGTTAAGGACTTGGTTACGACCCTTGGTCCTCTGCAGAGTAAGGCTAATGTAAGTGACCATAGTTCAACCACTGTTGTTCCAACTTACATCTTTTGTCCTTTTAGCTTTATAGAGATAGGTCTCTGCTCTGAGTAACATTATTTTTTTACTGTTTTATAACTAGCTTTTTGGCTTTGAACTTTCCCTTGTGGAATTGTCTTGATTTTTGTCGACGTCATGAGTAATGAGTTCACTCAGTTTGGGTTTGACAACTTTAACATTCCGGTTACACTAACAAAACAGATTTGGTGTAACCAAAGTAATAAGAATTTAGTATTCAGGTTAGTTTTTTCTTTTAGCTTAACACCTCTCTCTTTATAAGAAAGAAAAAATGATGTTGTGAGAAGGTAGCAATTAACAAATCCAATGTGATGTTACGGTAGCAACAAAAGTTTCCTGAGTTTAAGATCCCGTGACAATAGCAGTCGCTTTTCCTACCTTCCAGGTTCCTTCTTATCTGATGCTGGGGATACCAAAGCCCGAGGATGCACCTCCTACACCACCGCAACCTCTTTCACCAATGGGAGATGCTTGTTCTAGGTTGGACCTCACAGCAATCCACCAAATACTGGTTTCGACCCACTACAAAGATGATGAAGGAACCAATGAGGTGATAAACCGAAAATTTTTCATTTGTATTTTTTATCCTGCATTTTGTACTTCATTTTAGTCCTTTTCTTTGTAATGGCTCAGTTATCTTTCCAAGAATGGACACAACAAATGAGAGACATCTTGGAAGCTAGAAAGCGTGGTGACCAGTCATTTCGTGAAAAGGATTTCAAAACTGCCATTGACTGCTATTCACAGGTCCGCAGACTCTCTTCAACTTGTCTTTCTACTCCCTTCCCCCAGTTCCCTCAGAAAATAGGTTGAGAAAGTTAATATGTTAGTGAGAAATAAGACTCTTCCATAAATAGTACTCCGTTCAATACTCCACATATATTACCACCGAATGTATGGAATTGGAGTGAACGGAAGGAGTAATTAAGTTGCACAAGATCTTATTAGTGTTTCTGCCTTTAGTAATTGCATTGATCTAGGATAAACTGGAGAGATGGGGGGTATTGTTTAATCAAAAACTAATGTTAATTAAGTCTCTTTATCATAGGTTTTACTAACTAATCCCTCTATTTATTTTGAATTGCATGTTCCTTTGTGGGACATTTGAGTTAGTTCATTACATTCCCATTTTGGGTAAGACAAAGGATCGGTTGCGAGATACTACACCTTTTCAAATAGTCAACTTGTGAAACACTTCCTCGCTTACAAATCTATTTTATGTGAAACACTACCCCAAGGCCTTCTCCGGCCAAGAAAGTCAATAATTCAATCCGGCCATTGATCCTCGGAGGCGTGTGATACCAGCTGATTTCTAAAATCTGGAGACCCAGCTAGAGTAAAATTGAATGACAATTAAACACACCAATAACAAACTAAGCTACGATATACATAATTTGCATTTACCAATGACTTTGATGCATGAACATAATTACTAGATAGATGAAACAATCGTAACCGTCAAACAACTACTAAACATGAAGCAACAATAAATATTAAACTATGGGTAACGAACTATGGGTAACGTTTCAATATGAGATTAATGTTGAGAAATGCAGCAAAATGCTAAAATGTGACTTATCAGAAGGGGCACCGTCAGTTGTTAAGACTGAGGGATTGTTAAGATTTGAGTACAGAGGGAGGGGGTTAATAAGGGGTAAATGATTAGTAAAGGAAGGAAATTTAAGAAGTCACATGCCTCCGAGAGTCAATAGATAGAATATCGGCTTTTTTTGCCAGGAGAAGGCGCGTGGACAGTGACATATACGGAGTAATTTATTTAAAAGGGGTAAGTTGCCAAAAATGAATTTTAAGGGATTGCTTCACGAGTTGCCATTTTAAAAGGTAGTATCTCGCTATCAGTCCCATGAAAAATACAAAAAGACACTCTTATGTGGGTATGTGCCCTATTTTTTCACATATTTTCCATCTCTTAAACCTTTGGTTCAAATACAACTGTAGTTATTCCAAGTGAATGACGGATTACCTGACTAGGTGAGCTATGGTCTACCTTCTACCACACATGTCGCATTTTGAGTCTCTAGTAAGATAGTCTAACAACAGTAAGACAGTCTAACATAAATGTGTACTGTTGGACGAAGCCAAATAATTATTTAAATAACCAAGTAACTAAGAAGGTTTACAAATAAGTTCGCTTTCAAGTCAGCCTCCTGCAAGGATTTGTAAGTTTAATACTGGAAACACTTGTTAGTCCATAACCTCAAAACCCAAAACTTGGTGCAGTTCTTAGAAGTTGGAACGATGGTATCGCCGACTGTTTATGCTCGGAGGAGTCTTTGCAATCTGTTCATGGACCAACCAGATGCAGCTCTAAGAGATGCCATGCAAGCACAATGCGTATATCCGGACTGGTCAACAGCATTCTACTTGCAATCAGTTGCCCTTTCGAAGCTTGACATGCACAAGGATGCTGCAGACATGTTGAATGAGGCTTCTCAGTTGGAGGATAAACGATAACGTAATTCAGCTGAGGACCAATCCACTGTACATTTATTTTATTTTTCATAAATTGTTCAATTATTCGTTTAGTTTCTGTAGTTACAGGTGTATGTTGGGTGTATGTATTTCTTGTGTATTGATGGTGTGCCAACTTTTTTGAGTCTGAAATGGATAAAATAATGTTGAAATTACAAGTATATCTCGGACATAATACGTCACAGTTTTGGGGGAGGGTAATGCACAGGAAGGCTGCATTTTGAAACTACTGGAACCAAACAACAGTGGCTTAGTTCAACCTACCCGCAAACAATTCATGTCTCACATGACACCTTTTGTGGCTTGTAAGATTTCACGAATAAAATGTCTAATTGATTATCACATCGCAATACACACTTGAGGGAGTAACTTAATACAATTGTTCAAAAATACCTTACATTCTGAATTGAACTGAAATTAAACCGAATTGAAATATCCGAAAATTAACTGAACCCCAACATGTCTAAATGTATACTAACATAAGCCAGTTGATTAGACTTAAAGTAATTTATCTTTGATTCTTGACTAGCACCGTGTACATGACAAGTATGATTAAAAGGCATCCGCGGGATATGACGTTTCCCTGAACGCATACACGATGCTATATTTCGTATATGTAGACTAATTTCCTCCTGGTAGGACGACGATAATAATACGGTCCTAGTCTAAACCTGGCCATACTCTCGGGATAAGACGTTTCCCGATTCGACATGTGGTAAGACGTTCCACATCCAAGACTCGGTCAATCATAGACGCCGAGTACCCCAAATTCGGTCAACCTTCACGAAAGAGGCGGAAAAGAGCACAAGCCTCATAACAAGCGGTACTCTACATGCAAATAACACCACCTCGCAAGTACACAACATTTGACGGCCGGGTCGATCAACGCAATGCGTTCAACTCCCAACAACGGCGTCGTATGCCCACTACACATGCAATTAAGCAGTAGGATACCTCCTCGTTCCGACATTCCAGCCTTACGAACGTGGAGGTAGCCAAGGGAATGAGAGTACAAAGCACAAGACAAAATAGTGCTCAAACCGTAACATTTGTAAAAACCGACTCAAAGTGGGACATACCAAAAACCGTCACAAAACATGAGAATAGGGAATTATATAAACTTAACTATGATAAAAATGAACCAATACATGATACATAAGCATTTGAACAAGTTTATGAAGCATAATGAATAAAAACATAGATCACCTCTGCAAAACAACGTTGTTTGGAAACCAACGAAAACAAGGGTCCACTTCAAACGGTCATAACTAGGGAGTAAATTTTCTTTTTATTTTTATTTTTGTAAGTTCTAAGTGTGTTATAAAAGCGATTTTAATGCTGACGAGATTTGAAATTGGGTACGAGTTGAGTAGTTGACAGTGTTTCGACATAGTTCTACTAGTTAGTGCTTTACTGCTTCTAGAGTTCTAGGGTTATTTTTTTCTTTTCTTTTTCTCCTCTATACTTGTAAAAAAAAAAGCAGACTCTAGAGAGCAAAACAAAGCAAAACCAAAAGTCGAAAACCCTTCCTTCCCTCCCAAATCAAAAACCTAACTTCATTTTTCCTTCGTCCTCTCTCTCTCTCTCTTTAATTTTCTCTCTCTAAAACTCGGCAGCCATGAACGCTCCCGTGCTCGTCCTCAGTACGTTCCTCCTTCTCTTTCTCTCTCTACACTATTCATTCCATCAAATCTTCATTTTATGCATTTTATTATTTATTTATTACTATTACTATTATATACTGATTAATTTACTTCATACATCTATACTTAGGGTTTTACTCGATTTCAGCAATGCAGAATGATTTCTTTCATCAGCGTTTTTAGTTAATTGCTCTAATTTTTACGATGAACTTTAGTAATTGCTTCAAGATCTGACTTTTATTTTCGTTTTTGCTGTGTTTTTTTGTTTATTTAGTTAGCCGATTCGAGATCTCGTGTTTTCGTTATAGGTTCTAATATATCGCCGTAAACCTAATTATTGAGTTTCGTATTTTGATTTGTTAGTATTAGTATTCCGTAGGTTGCTTTGTTACACTTGTGCAGCTAGATGATGTAATGTACTGCATTTTCCGATTTTAATTTCTGCTTATCGGACTTGAGTTGTCCGATTGTTAATTTAAATTTAGAATCTAGGTATGTTAAAAGTGCTCTGTTCAATGTGTAGTCATGAAACTATTTCGCGCCGTTTCTAATAATGAATAGGCCATAGTAGTTTGAGAAGGAAAAAATGTTTGTGTTTTTTTGTGGTATCATCAATGTTTGATGATTTTAAAGAGTTAAAGTAGTTGCATTTTTGCCGAGATTATTTGGGCAGTGGGGTGGTTGTTAAGTTATGCCTCTGGGTTGTTTGTTGTGGATATTGTTCATTTTTATTCTTTTTGTTGATATTCTTTGTTCGGTTTTAATCGCAGAGGATTCTACTAAACGTGAATCTGGTACCAAGGTTCATCATGCTAACATTCGTGCAGCAAAGGTGAGGAATTATTTTCCCTTACTCATGTCTCTAGGTGAACAACATGGGGTAGCGACTTTTTGGTTTAGAAATTGTATTCAATCAAGTATACAGTTTTTATGCTATTTGCACTTTTTTTTTTCCAAGAAATGATACTTACGCAAAACGGAATGCTTATAATTTAGTTTGAGGGATATATGTGAGCGTTATGTAGAGTGAACTACTATAGAAATTTCATGATTGTTACTTCTCAAGTTAGTTTTCTCTGTTTCTCTCTGTTACCTTAGATTTGAACTCTGGATCTTGTGCTTATCAAGATCCATAATCTACTTATTTCAACAGGTTGAATTATGTTTGAAACTTTGAATTCGTAATTCATTGTTTGATTTGCACGCTTCATTCTTAACAGACTGTTGCTGAAGTAATTCGCACAACGTTGGGCCCACGTTCAATGCTTAAAATGATTCTTGATCCAGCTGGAGGTGATATATTTTTGTTGGCTTTATTCCTGTTAAAAATAGGAAATAGTTACTCCCTCTAATTCTTTGGAAATGCCCCATTTGTTGTGTGTGTGAGCCGTGAGTGGTTTGGTGTGTCTCACCAATACAGTAGACTACTAGAGTAATTTTTGTACCTGATAAACACGCCTAAATTAGAAATGGTGCATTCGAAGAATATTCCACAAATGGAATAGGGGAGTAATTTCAAAGAATTGGAGGGGACAAGGGATTATCATACTCCTTCCATTCCATTTGATTCTATACATGTTTGGAATATAGGCGAGGTATGTTTTAATCAAATGTATAGATCAAATAGAATGGGGGGAGTATATCATATTCATTGTATCATGATTATATCTTTGTATCACACTTATCAAATATCTCACTTATTTGCCAAATATTTTACATATAACTTTCGAGCCTTGTTATTAAAATTATCGAAAGAAAAAAAAAACCAAGAATTATATAGGCTCAATTTGAGGACTCGAGCTCGCATTAAAGTTCGCAAGCTTGATAACGCGCACATTTTTTCAAGCTCGAGATAGGATCGAGCTCGAGTTTTTGTTCTTCAGCACAAGCCGAGCAAGGCCAAACTCGGGCTCGGCTCGTCAGCACCCCTAGTAGAGTAGTAGCTATACTCTTTTCTTAGTATTCACTTTGCGAAGCCTTGTATTACTTTAAAAGGAAGCATGCAGTTCCTTTTGATTCATCTTTGATTTATTTGCTATGAGTTGGTGGTTGCTTTTTCTTATAGACGCTCCTATCACATGTATCACAAAAAGCCATATTTAAACACGGTAGTAGCCTGTAATTAGGTTATGCTCCAACAAGTTTGGTTTCGTCGCCAGCCTTTTAATCTATTTTTTCTTGTTCCGCTGGCGATTGTAGGAATAGTCGTCACTAATGATGGGAATGCTATCCTGCGTGAGTTGGATCTTGCTCACCCAGCTGCTAAGGTATGTTCTTTGCCCATAACACCCTCTATAGTGGAAAAACCTGTACAATTATTTTCCAGTCCTTCTAAACATGCTATCCTGTCTTGTTTGATAGTCAATGATTGAACTCAGTCGGACTCAAGATGAAGAAGTTGGAGATGGAACTACCTCTGTAATTATTCTTGGTAAGCACTGATTTGGGAAGCCTACTCTTATAGATTTTGACTGATCAAGAAATGTATGGATGCATATTAATTTATGAATTGGAATTGTTTTGCAGCGGGGGAGATGCTTCACGTTGCCGAAGACTTCATTGACAAAAATTATCACCCAACTGTTATATGCCGAGGTTTTGTGGCCTTCCTTCTTATTTATTGTCTTACCTAATCTTTTGGTCCTCGATAGTTAAGTTGACAATGTATTTACACAGCCTACTCCAAAGCTCTTGAAGATGCTGTGGCAGCTCTTGACAAGATTGCAATGTCCATTGACATTAAGGACCGTAAGTTCTTATATCATGTCATATCTCTTTTGGGTTTAGAGGTTTTTGTTCATTGCCATTAGGACTGTACTTCTGTATCATGCTAATTTTCGAGGGTATCTGCAGGAGATACAATTTTGGGGCTGGTTAAGAGCTGTATTGGCACAAAGTTCACGAGCCAGTTTGGCGACTTGATTTCTGTGAGTCAACTTTTTTCTCCCATGCCTTCTAAATAACTCTGATGATTATTCGTCTTAAAACGTTCACTTAAGTCTTTCCTGTTGATCATATATAATTTTCAAATAATTGCTCATTTTCTTTCTCCAACTTCCCTGTTTAACTGAATGACATCTTTAGTTATCTTCTTCCAGAATGAACAGAAAGTTAAGAAATAGGTTAATGATAAATCCACTACCGCTTTTACTTATGTTACTCAAGTTGTGAAAGAGTGAATAGTAAGATGCCCATATATAGCTTGTATTTGAGTGGCATTAAACAAAACCGTAGTGGCGTTATCAATGCCCAAGAAATATTAGGTGCCAGGTTTCATAAGATACCCAACATTTTTGTAAAAATCATATGAATTACAATTCATGTGTTTCTTAAAGGGCAACCAAACAACACCTCCCCTTAGTTTTTACTGGATTGTGACTCTATGTGTGCCTGTGTGGTGCTCCTTCCGCTTCTCCTCCTGTCTGCTTCCTCTTTTTCTCCCTTGAACACATTTCTGGACTCACCAAGAGATACACTCGCTGCTCACATTTCCCGACTCACAAAGAGATACACTCGCTGCTCTACGAAAAAGTCCTTGGTTTGGTATCAGTTTTTAATCCATGTTAGAGCCATAAGCTCAACGAGATGAATTAAGGTTTTATTTGTTGAGGTTTAGGAGACGGTGATCTCTTTGTCAAAAAGGTGTTAGAGTCTTTTGGGACTATTGTTGTGTGCTTTTGATCTACTTAAAAATAAAGATGTTTCCTTTTGTCTTGCCGACCACTAAACATCACTTGTTGCTCTTCATCAATTGCCAGGAGATCCAGTCGATTTAGGGACGGTAGGATTGGATCTATAGGAGTGAGGAGTTTTGTTCTGATTTTGGAATGTTTTTTATGATCATTTTCACTACCCTTTAAACTTCTTCTGCATTTCTTTGCTAGCTTCGTCATCACTCAAGTAAACGTCTTAGCTTAGTTGTCAGTGAGAGGGCCTAACAAAGTTCATTTTAAGAGCTGTTAATTGAGCTTAGGTATATATTAGACGATTTTTAAGACAGAGTGCACACTATTGGTATTCAATTTTGAAAAATTTAATTACTTACCACCCCATAGGAAAGAGGAACATATGATGAATAAACATTATAAATGATCTCACACTAATATATCTGGCTCGGCCACTTTTGGTGAATACCTTTTGAGTCATCGAATTACAACCAACCTCCCCCTTGTTTAAGGTCTGCTTCTATTTCATTAGAAATGCCAAAGGTTGAACATGACTAAGTGTGAAAAAATTAGACCTTGCATATGATGTTCTATGCTCATAGAGATTATAATTTTTACGGGCCTCTTTGGAGAGGGTAGAGTATACAATATCCTATAGTCCAGTCTGCGTCTTATGTTGACTTTTTTTTGTTAATTGTGTACTTCAAAAGAATATTCTCAACTTTTCCCTCTATTTTGTGCAGGACTTAGCAATTGATGCCACTGCAATGGTTGGTGTGGACTTGGGTCAAGGGCTACGAGAGGTGGATATCAAGAAGTATATTAAAGTCGAGAAAGTACCAGGTGGCCAGTTAGAAGATTCACAGGTGCTTAAGGGAGTGATGATCAATAAGGATATTGTTGCTCCAGGGAAAATGAGGCGGAGGATTGTTAACCCGCGAATAATTCTACTTGATTGTCCTCTTGAATACAAGAAAGGTGAAAACCAAACAAATGCTGAGATCGTAAGAGAAGAAGATTGGGAAGCTCTACTAAAAATGGAAGAAGAGTACATTCAGAACATATGTGCTCAGATATTAAATTTTAAGCCAGATGTGGTTATTACGGAGAAAGGGCTTAGTGATTTGGCTTGTCATTATTTTAGCAAAGCTGGTGTCAGCGCAATCAGGAGATTGAGGAAGACCGACAATAATAGAATAGCCAAGGCATCTGGGGCTGTCATTGTAAATAGACCTGATGAACTTCAGGAATCCGACGTTGGAACTGGTGCTGGCCTTTTTGAAGTTAAGAAAATTGGAGATGATTTTTTTACATTTATCGTTGACTGCGAAGATCCGAAAGCTTGTACTGTATTATTGAGGGGTGCTAGCAAGGATCTTTTGAATGAAGTAGAAAGAAATCTTCAGGTAGGTTTTGGACTCTGTGCACAGATTGTGTAACTGATATTTAAACCAACTTATCAATTACGATTGTAAGATAATTAAGACGGTTCGTGTTAGTTCGGATTTGTGGCTTTTTATTGTGTTAGTCTAATCAACCAATGTGTGATCTCGTACAGGATGCAATGTGTGTGGCAAGAAATATTATAAAAAACCCAAAACTTGTTCCTGGAGGAGGCGCTACTGAGCTGACTGTATCTGCAACCTTAAAGCAAAAGAGCGGATCCATTGAAGGCATAGAAAAGGCAAGCTCCAATTCTGCTTATCTCAGAAAATTAGGGCCTTCTAGCTACCGTTAATAATCTTTTCATTTTTGATTGTTCAACAGTGGCCGTATGAAGCAGCTGCTTTAGCTTTTGAAGCTATACCACGTACATTAGCTCAGAACTGTGGTGTTAATGTGATTAGAACAATGACCGCCTTGCGGGGAAAGGTTTGCACTTTGTTATCTCTTTTCCAGCTGTTGTGTGCTCTATGATTTATAAAGATGCGGTAGCTGACTTTCTTGAAATTTGCAGCATGCAAATGGTGAAAATGCTTGGGTCGGCATTGATGGAAACTCTGGCGAAATTGCCGACATGAAAGAAAAGAAGGTCTAGGCCTCTTTCATTCTCTCTTACAACTATGGTATAATTAGAACTATGAAGGGGTCACTTCTATTATAGTTCTACAATGTACAAATGATTCTGAGATATAAAATTCATGCCTTGATGCAGTGTATAAATGAGTTCTGTATCTAAACCATACCTAGTTTCCCTCTGGCTACAGTCATTTTCTATGGCTTAGGATACATGTTCGTAGGCTATTGCGGGATCACTGCTATAATGCCTTCAACTTACACAAATGATCCCTAGAAATTAAATTGACTAATAGCATGCGCTTATTAATTCCTAGCACGCAGGAGACACATGTAAGTGGAAGTCGGCTTAGTGTACATGTTGCAACATTGCTCTGTTGGCGATTTATGTACCACAAAAGACGTTATTTTTTCAGCTTTATTTTGACTTTTGTCCTGCAATTGTGCTCATTTTTTCAGATTTGGGATTCATACACTGTCAAGGTTCAAACATTTAAAACCGCCATTGAAGCAGCTTGCATGCTTCTCAGAATAGATGATATTGTAAGTGGCATAAAAAAGAAGCAGGCTCCAGGAGCAGGTCCTCAAAAGCCACAGATTGAGCAAGCGGATGATGCTGACAACGAACAAATGATTCCAGAATGAGGAACTGTGAGCTATAAGGAGACGGTAACTGCTAGTTTGTACGTTGGGCAAGTTTTTATTATGTTGCCATGTTTGCAGCTGAGTGGAGGCTTTTTGAAGCTATAATTTTGGGGTGATGCTCATAGAAGGGTCTTTTAACTACTATCGAGTTGTTTTTGGTGACCGAATGTTCTCCTATTATTTCTGTTTGCATTTTGCTTTTCTGTAGCTTAAAAGCGTTGGTTACTGGGATTAGATGTGTAGTAGGCTGTTTTACGATTAGAAGTGGATTTTGTTGTGTGATCTAGAACATTATTTCAGTTACTACTTGGATCTTGCCCATGTCTTTGATTTGTTTCTGGATTGTTTTTAGGTTGTGAGTCGCATTTAGGTTGTTTTTAGGTTGTGCACAAACAACCATCCGCAGTCTTTGTGGCCCGACTCCCTTGCTGCTGTGGCGATGTGGTGTTGACAGCCACAGCCTCTCTTTCACCATGGGGTGGATGGGTTTTCGGTGGTGGTCATGTGGTAGTGGTTTTCGGACTGAATGGTAACGTGTTTGAATTCTCTCCATTTCCTACAAGAAATAGGGAATTTAATATTACATTACCCCTTGATTTTTTGGTTGAAAACGTTGACCGTTGGATCGCGGTTAGATGAAATCTTGAGCGTTGAGAGGAAATGAACCCT
Organism: Heliosperma pusillum; assembly: GCA_022085475.1. Classification (NCBI taxonomy): domain Eukaryota; kingdom Viridiplantae; phylum Streptophyta; class Magnoliopsida; order Caryophyllales; family Caryophyllaceae; genus Heliosperma; species Heliosperma pusillum. The sequence continues at coordinate 16,792 of JAIUZE010007260.1, read as the reverse complement.
CCATTTAAGGAAATTTTTCGCCGGATCATTTTGGTTTCCCTAACAAAGGAAATGTACTAATAATGTACTACTTGTACTATGTAGGGCTGGAGGCCCAGTTTAGCAATCATAAGTAAAGTCGATTTTAGAAGGCAAATAATTGCTACTCACTCTATTCCAATTATTTGGTTATTTTTGTTTGAATTTCTCTCACAAAAAAATAGAAATGTTGAATAAATGATTGCATTTTCACTTCAGGGAGCATTGGTTAATGGCTAAGTGCTAACACTTGATTTGCTTTAGTCTCCTATCAATTATATTTATTTACCCATTTTTTATACACTATTCTGTAATACTCCGTAATATTTTATTTTTCAAAAATTTAATAGTAAATTTTCGGCAACGCCGCTCATGAATGGACATTCAAGTTAAGTTTTGGCCTTTTGTTAGGAGTTATTGTGGTCTACAGTAATTAATAAGGAATTATAGCAGGTTTACTGAATTGAGTTTTCCCAAGTTCATTGTATTATCACATATGGCCTTTGATATAGCCATTGTACTATGTATAGTTACCATTGAAGTTCAATGAAATAATCAAGCAATTACAATCACTTTTCTATGCCTCTTTGTTTGACATGGTATCAGAGACTGGGTGTATTCCCGTCTCATAATTACAATAAAAAAAAAATACAAACACAAACCTGTTCTTTCCTTCGGCATGGCAGGTGACGACAATCTGCCTCCACCACCACCAAAAATTGATCCAACTTCTCCTTATTATCTCGGTTTCGGCGACATACCCGGAGCAAAAATTTATCCGGTCATTCTTCGTCGTGATAACTATGACGATTGGCGCAACTCAATACGTTTGTCTCTCAAATCCCGACGAAAATTTGGCTTTGTTGATGGGACTCTCCCGAAACCGACTGATTCTTTCGGTCTTGAAAATTGGGAGGTAGTACACTGTACCTTGGTTCAATGGATTCGCAATACCATTGATCCCTCTATTCTTGAAACAATTTCTTATGGCGATGACGCTGCCACGCTTTGGTCCGATTTGGAATCACAGTTCTCCGTCGTCGATGGAACCAAAATCCATGGTCTGAAAACCCAACTCCATGACTGCAAACAAATGAAAGGTATGGATGTCACTACTTATTTTGGCAAATTAAAATCACTGTGGGATTCCCTAATCGTTCACGAACCGCCTTTCGCTTGTAAGTGCGGGAAGTGTGAATGCGGAATTGGTCCCGCGGCTATCAAACGAATGGATAATGAACGCCTTCATCAATTTTTTATGAGGCTTGATATTACGCTGTATGCTAACCTTCGCTCCCAACAATTTCAACGCGACCCATTGCCGGCCCTTCATCGTGCTTATCACGCTGTTCTTCAAGAGGAACGATTATGTTCCGCTACTAATTTTGTTGCTGATCCTACTGATGTTGTCGCTTTTGCTATGTCGTCGTCCCGTCTTGATTGGCGTGCCTTGCGTGACAAGGAACGCAGTGAACGACGTCAACTTTTCTGCACTTACTGTGACACCAGGGACCACGACATTATCTCTTGTTACATTAAGAGTCAAAAATTTCCTGATTGGTGGGGCGACAAGCTGGAACTCTGTCGGCTCCGGGCTGGATCCTCCCGTGGAGGAGGTACTGGGTATTCGGGGGCTGGGGTTGCTCGTCCTCCGATAGCTCAGGCGAATGTAGTCACCGCCGCTGCTGCTTCAATTCCTTCCGATCGCTTGAGTGGTATGTGTCGTTGGATTTTAGACACCGGTGCCTCTAATCACGTGACTGGCCACCGGGCATGTCTGGAGGATTGTTATTCGATTCCTGCTCGCCCCGTTGGTCTCCCTAATGGGCAACGAGTCGAATCGACTCTTAGGGGCTCGGTTTATATCAATGCCTCAATTATCCTCCATAATGTTTTATTTGTCCTTTCCCTTACTTGCAATTTGATTTCCGTCTCACAATTGGCTATTGACAATCATCTTATCTTTCAATTTGCTACCAACTCTTGTCTTATACAGGACCCTTCCTTGAGGACGACGATTGGGGTCGGTGAGCTGCGGGATGGACTTTACTGGATTCGTGCGTGTGCTCGGCCAACGGAGGTTTATCACGTGTCAGATTTGAGCTCCCCTACTTTGTGGTACCGTCGTCTAGGACACCCATCCGAAAGTGTGGTCAACACTATTTCCTTTGCTAGTAATTTTCGTTTCAATAAAGATTCGATTTGTGATGCATGTCACTTTGCAAAACAAACTCGCGCTAGTTTTTGTGTGAGTGATAAACGTGCTTTGGACTTGTTTGAATTAATACATTGTGACCTTTGGGGACCTTATCGTATTGCTTCTTCTATTGGTGCCAAATACTTCTTGACAATTGTGGATGATTTTTCCCGTGCCACTTGGGTCTATTTACTAGTCGATAAAACAGAAGTGACTGACATGTTTTTACACTTTATTCATATGGTTGGTACACAATTTTCTAGATCCCTCAAAGTAGTCCGAAGTGACAATGGAAATGAATTTAATTGTATGGCGGCCATTTTTTCAAACACGGTATTTCCTTTCAAAAATCGTGTGTTGGTACGCCCCAATAAAACGGTCGAGTTGAGCGCAAGCATCGTCACATCTTGAATGTCGCTCGCGCTCTACTCTTTTAGGCCAATCTCCCGAAGACTTTTTGGGGCGAGTGCATTCTTAACGCTGTTTTCCTTATCAACCGTACTCCATCACCACTCCTTGATAATAAAACTCCATATGAGTGCTTGTTTGGTAAGACTCCATCTTACTTGAACTTACGTGTTTTTGGCTGTCTTGCTTTTGCTCGTAACCAAACTACCCATGGTGATAAGTTTGCAAAAAGGGGTCGTAAGTGTATTTTTGTTGGTTATCCCCATGATAAGAAAGGGTGGAAATTGTTTGATCATGCCACACACAAATACTTTGTTTCCCGTGACGTAACCTTTCACGAACAATCTTTCCCCTATGCCACCGGCACTCCTTCATCGAATGACGAGTCTGAACCCTTAGTCTCGTGTTGTGATGAACCATTTAATGGGGTCCTTGATCACAACCAGCATATGGTACCCACGGATGGGGCTAGTCACCAAGGGGGGTCCTCGGGTGTATCGGATACGGGGAGAGCTGGTACTATTTCGGGGACTCCTAATGTCAGCGGCACAATTGATGGTGACACGGTTGCCGAGATTGAGCAACCCGAGGAACTTGATCGGGGTCAACGTCAGAAGTTTCCCAACTCTCGTCTTCGTGGTTATGTCCTTGCCAGCACACGCACTCCATCCCCAGAAACTCGTTCCCCAAGCTCCTCGTCCTCATGGTGATCTGCATCATTCAGTGTAAGATGTGTCAACAGGAATTGTCCACCCACGTTGGGTATTAACATCTTCGGGCCACTCGAGGAGTAGTAACTGGAAATGCGTGGCCACGCTCGGAAGAGATCTCTGGTAGATTTTCCGGTCAGACAGTTACTCTCCCAGATCGAGAAAACCACTCTATTTATAATTTCAATTGCAAGTACGACCTGTAAGACACCTTGCAATGAGTGGGAGGATGTGACACAAAAGAGACAAGAGAATCGGTAACACACAACTTGTCGAGACAAGTGGGAGATATTGTTGGAGTAGGAGTCCTCCGCAATAGTGTTGCTACATGCACAACTTGTATCGGACAAGTGGGAGATTGTTGGAGTAAGTGTCCTCCACAATAGTGCATTTATATAATAAATCTCATTTGGAATATACGTGGCATGATTAGTATATTTTGATACTCCACGTCAGTTGATTAACGTAAATCGGTAACGCTTGGCTGACTAGAGTTTGACGTTATTGTCGTATGACGGCGGTAATCAACTGATCCCTTTAGGTCACACCTATAGGATGAGACCCAAATAGAATACTAATTATTTGTATACGATACAGTTTAATTAGGGCATTACATATATTTGATATGTACGTTTAGTTACGAGAGTTATTTATTGGAAATTGAGTTAGGAACTCATTCCACTTAAGTTTATTAGTCAATTATACGATAACTGACTGAATAAATTTTACGTCTTATTTTAATACGATTAAATAAGATTTAATTTAGTGATTAATCGTTAATTCATTAAATTAGTTGAGGTTATGCACATATTTTGAGGTAGAGGTAAATAGTTAATTATATTTACAAAGAGTTGTAAAATAAATTAACTGGGCATTGTAGGACCCATTATATATTGATATAATGGTAAAATATCACTTAAAAGTTAAGTATATATTTGAGTCATATAATTGTTATATGATCAAATTAACACTTAATTATACAAGATAATTAAGCATATGATTAATTAGTATTTGTGGGACAAATATCAAAAATCAAAATGGACCATTTTGAGCCATGTGAGACCGATCATGGTAGTAGTAGTGATGATAATTGTTCTTGTTTATGCAAACAAGCAACCTTATGATAATGACATATCATGCATTCCAAATCATTACATACACTACCATACTCTACTACAATTGCATGTGAATTAAATAGCAAAAATCAAAGGCCACATGGACACAAGAGGTCCGGCCATTATGTCCTTAAAATGAACAATGGTTGTTCATTTTTGAACTAACTTGATTCTTGCTTATTTTTACACTTCTCTCTAAAAAACCTCTTCTCTCTAAACTCTCTAAATACACTAATATTCTCTACATATTACTAGTGTGGTAATACGATAATATTAGTTGCTTTTATCTTACTTATTATCTAGTTAATAATAAGCTAAGATTATTTGGGTTTAATCTTGAGTGCAACAAGAAGGAGACCTTCTACTTTGGAGGTTGTTTTAAGGAGGATCATCCATTAATTTCATGCTCAAGAACAATAAGAAGAAGTTCTTATTGTGCCCATATTGAACCGAAAATTCCCAATGTAAGGATATTTTCGTCTTATCTTTTATTTTATGCTTTTATATTTGCATGCATGATAACTGGATCCTAAATCATTAAGTTATTGTAATTTGATGAACTAATTAGAGGAGTCTAATTAGAGGTCTAGGACTTTCATTACCTAGTTTTTTAAAAATCTGTTCATGGTACCCCTCAACTTTCATTTTAGTGCACGGTCTGCCCTTAGCCCGTAACTCAGTCAAATTTTTTGATGGCAGACAGTTTATTGAAATTCAATTTTTAGGGGGAAAAGTAGTTATAATAACTAGTTTTTGAAGTAGTAATGCTAAGAAATATTTTCCACCAACCCTTAAGGTTTGAAAGTTGTGCACAATTCACCCTACACCTAAAATTCTTGTAACGGCTACATAAAAGTAGTCGTTGGGACTGACTGTCTGCTATTTGCCCCCTTATTTAAGATACTTATTGCATATACCAAAGAAGTAGCCATTAAAGAAGTAGCCATTCAAGTATTGCATTGGTTCTTCTTTGTTGTGATAGATGACCCTACATGCATGCCTACATGGTATCCCACTCACCTGGCATTCCCCACACAAACATGTATCATTAGACAAGTTCACTGGAAAAGCAATATTGGTAACTTCCACCATCTCATATTCCACACTTCCTGCTTTTATGACTCTACAATGCCTTGAATCTGAGCAGTTAGATTCAATCAAAGATTTTGCATAAGGGGTTGGATCATATGGTTGCATTTACCGAGCCTTATCAATTATTTCAAATATCTTGTCCATATGATATTGTCTGATGCCTTCTATTAGGGACAGAACTGATTTCTCCCTTAATTCATTCATCAGTGCATTGAAGGACTCCACAAAGTTAGAGGTATTATGATCACAAGCTACTAATGCATCAAATTGATGTTTGGACGACTAATATGGAACATTAAACAAGTACTCACTAGCTCCATTACAAAGTCTGCCTATACCAGTCATTTTTATATTATCAAGACAAATGTTGATGTTCCATTGGCAGCCATCCAAAACAAGTCATGATAGGCATGCCCTCCCATTTCTCCTTGAAATTTGTGTACAAATGCTGAGCACAAATTCTTCTTGTTGCAGTTGGGAACTTCTTTTGTAAGGTCTTCTCAACCCCTTTCATTCTGTCACTAATGAAATTCAAATCTCACTTGGTACATCCCTCATTTTCAAATGCAATTCTCAAATTTCTGAAAAAGTAACTCCAGGTTTCAGTTGTTTCTTTACCAATGCAATGCAACAATGGAATAAGTTATGCCATACAAGCTATTGTTGCCATCCAATGACAAGGCAGACAATAACATTCCCTTAAACCTACTCTTTAGATGACACTCATCTACTCCTATTATTAGTCTAGAATGTAACACCCCCATATTTTAAAGAGCCTTACAATACCTCTCTAGCACATGGGAGTGCTACCATCTCGTTGCCCGAGGTAGTACATATCAAATCAAGCGATAAAGAAAACAATACTTATTTAATAAATGATTTAAATCAATACATGGTCTCCAAAACAGACGGCATACCGTCTGGCCAACAATCCAAACTAATAAATGTTAAAGTACTATGAATCAACTAATGTATATGACTCCAGATATGCTAAGTGGAAGCTAAGACTCGATGTAGTGATCCCATCCTCATCCCAACGAAGCTTACAGATTACTTGTGATCACCTACTCACCATTCCCCAATGGATCACAACAATTTTGTAAAACAATAACGGGTCAGTAATCGTATATACCGACCAATGTACAAGACAAGCACAAGGGAAAGAGAAATCAGAGGGTCATCGCATTGGACCCCTCAGTAGACTCAAGTTACCATCCATGCTCTACAAAATCCACCAATCGACCCTGGACCACAGCCACATGCGTCGAAATTCCATCTCACCACAGCGAGACAAACCCGGATCATTAATTTGCACATCCTCCACGCAGCGGGATAACTACGAGGGCGAAATCGGGGTGTGATCCGTCTCCCAGCGAGATCGTCAATCAGTAACCATATTAACAACCCAAACTCCAAACCCGCACTCCATCATCATCATCATCATCATCATCAATCAAACAATTAGCATAACAATAAACTGAGTAAGGAAACCCTACCTTATTGGCAAATTCCGAAATCAACAAACAAGTAATCAAAATTCCTCTTCTACGAAGTCCCCTCCTATTCAAACAACGATCATACAATCAATACCAAACACATCCCCCTTTTTCCCCAATTCAATTAGGGTTCAAAACAATACATACGAATCACCTGTAGAGGTACTTACCAATGCAATCAACAAAGTAGCGAGAGATCGGATCCGGCACGAGATGATTAAGGATGTTCTTGAGGAATTAGAGAGAGTACACTATCCACTCGGTCAAGTAAGCTCTACTCGACCGAGTGGCAAGTACTCAGAATACGGAGTATTACATACCTCTCAAAAAGCCCTTTGTCCAAGCTGTAAAACTATTAAACATCCGCTTAAAGTATGTCAAATTGTCAGAATAATAAGGAGAATGCCAGGTTATAAGGGCCCAAGAACAAGGGTTAGTTGCCTTGGTCATCTCAGCCTAAGCTGCTAGAAAAGAAATAAGTTTCCCCATGTCCCCCAAAAACATTATCAACAACTATACTTCTCCCCTTGTACATTGTCCTAACAATCACACTTATCCCAAACTTACCTATTAACAGGCCAATCATGCTCTTCACTGGCATGTGAGGATTTGCAGTCAACTCAAGCTCTAATTTAGAAGTCATCCAATCTATTGTTGACATTGGATTCCTCTTCAGAAAATGACAATGCTTTTGATAGCCATTAATTGTCTTGATAGGCCAAGTCAACTTATCAGGGATTGTAGAAACATGAATATTCCAAGTACAATGTTCTCCACTACATTCAGATGTGTGCATGTGTACCTCAACTTATCAGATTTGATGACTATAACATTAAACCTTTCATGAATGCCGTAGTCAGATAACACTGACATAAATTCTGTCTTGGAAAGGAAAAATAACCAAGGACTCAATGAAATCTCACCCCACTTTTGAGGTGGATACATAGTACCATTCTTAAAAGACTTCTCCAAATAGTGATCCCCTTCCTCTGCTTCTGCAACTCTTACTCTATCAAATGGATACATTTTATTATGATCTTGCTCCATAATAGACTCAGATGAGTGATCATCTTCACTACCTTCACTACCCTCACTATAATCACTCTCTTCATCAGTGTTAGTGTTAGTGTAGTCTTCATCCTCCTCCTCACTTTCTTAACCTTTATCCTCATCCAAACACACACTTATGGACTCACCCCTTCTCCGACCCCTCCCTGTTCTGATCTCATTAGCATCAACATATTCAGGTTGAGATTTTATCCCTTTAGAATGTGAAGTATAAAGCCCTTTTTCTTTTAGTAGTTGATTTTGCAATTTTTTGCTTTATTTGAGGCATTTTTTAATAGTTGAGACATGTTGGATGAACATTCAGGGGCACTCTCTTCTTGTGTGGTAAATCTATTTGCAGTTGGGCAATTTTGTGTGAATTAACTTCGAATAAGGTTTGTTTGTGTTTCAGGTATTTCTTCACTTGTTAAATTTTCTGTAAATTCAGTCTGAATAAGGATTGTTTGTGTTTCAGGTATTTGTTCACTGGTTGAATTTTCTGTAAATTGAGTTGGAATAGGGTTTGATTGAGATTCAGGTATTTCTTGATTTATTTCATCTTGGTCTGTTTGAGTTGAAGTTCGAATGAGATTTGTTTGAGCTTGAGGTATGTCATGACCTGTTGAATACCTGTTGGACTCATGAGCTAACTCTTAAGATTCATAAACTCTAACAAAAATAGCCTCATTACTCTCAACATCCACAATAGGTATTTCAATAGCCAAAGGTTCAACATACAGTATTTCATCATCCATGTCAACCTCCACTCTGTTTTCACCATCTCCTCCTTCTCCTTCTTCCCATGTTCTTCCTCCTCTCTTTGTTTTTTTAATTCTGCCACTAATCTAAACTCTTTAATTGAGTTATTTGTCTCCTCAATCCACATGATAACTGTATCACTATTTTCATAATCCCATAACATTTTCAATAAATGACCATCATACCTAATATACTTCTTACTATCATATCTCTCTCTATAATAATACATATCATAGACTGTAAGTAGTAATAGTAGTAATACTTGTTGTTTCAAAGACACAACCTCAAGATCAGCAATAACATCAAGGAGTTGTACAAAATCCACATCATAAATAGCATAATCAAATACTTTTTCCTTACAGTGACACTGCAACCAAAACGCAGTTTCCATCCTACCAATTTCAAACCATACATGTATATGATTCAACAAACAACATAAACCCTAATAATTTCTTCATAATTATACCCAGTTAGACCTAACAGATAACACATAAACCCTAATTTTTTTTTGTTGAGAAACAAAAACCATACATTTTACTCATGAAGAACCATTCACAAAATCAGCAGAAACCCTAAATAACTAATAGATATAAAACACACAATAATAAATACCAAAATTAGCACGTAAAAAGACACAACTACATAGATGCAAGTAAAAAGACACAACTACATAGATGCAAGTAAAATCAGAGTAAATCACAAATCTAAAACAAAATTGAATAATTACCTAGGTGAGGCATCACAAAATAAAATTAGTTGAATAAACTGATGAAAATCCTTAATTATCGATTCTGCAGATGATTTACGGAATTGCTTTTTCACATACGAATTTTACTCTTTCACATACACTTTTTCATAATATTTCCATATCATACCCCTTTTCCTAAACAAATCCCTCTTTTTTCCTAAACATAATCAAACTAATTCTTATATGATTATATCTAAATCTAACTTAAAATCAAATCTAATAAACTTGACCAATGTATTATAATCCTCCAATTAGTGACGTAATTTTGCTTTTTGCAATTAGTATGATACACTTTTTCTGAAATTATTAGGTTTAGCAATTATTTAAAATGATATGCTTAATAATTATTGTTAATTAGGATTTATGGGTGGTGGAAGGCATGGTGGTTATGGGTCGACGGACAACGATTATCGTACGTAATATGTGACCGTGGTGGTCGGCGGTGGCCAGTGGTGGTCATAGGTGGAGGGGAGAGTGGAAGTCGGTGTTCTAGCAGTGGTCGGAGTAGCGGTGACCGGCCAGACTGCTGCTGTCTCCGATAGTGCAACCTGCCAGGGCGGGGGTTGGTGGTCTGATTGATGGTGGGGGACTAGGGTGGCGGCGGTCTGGGTGGTGGGGGAAGGGAAAATACGGAGTTCCTGTGTGTTGCTTGGTGTATTTTTTTATTTTTATTTTTAATATTATTTAATTTCTTTCTTTAAATAATAGTAGTAATTAGTGATTGGTGTTTTTTCTTTTTAAAATACTTTTTAGTTCTCAAAAATTGATTTATTTTAATTTGATAGAAGTTGGTGGTGGTGGTAGATGAGAAAAGGGAGTAAAAAAAATTAAATTGAATGATAATTAGAAAAATGACAAGGGTATAATTGTAAAAGACGTATGTGAAAGAGTAAAATCCGTATGTGAAAAAGCACGTCCCATGATTTATGGTTGCGGTGAGTTGATGTGATTGATTTTAAGGGAAAGTAAACGGGTCGTTAGGTGATATGGAGAATTGAGAGGGAAGTGTTTTGTTTATTAGTTTTAGAGTAAATTAATAATTACTCCCTTATAAGTTTTAGTTTTCTAAATTTACTCCCTTATAAGTTGTTTTGCTAAAATTACTCCCTTTAAGATCACTTTTATCACAAATTGTTTCAAAACTCCAATTTAAGTCACCTAGTCTTTGTCGCAACTTTTGTGGCCTTTTTAAATTCGGGTACTGATATCATCATATCAGTCGCCAAATTGAACCGAGAGTGTGAGAAACCTAATTGTAATGAGTGTCTAGTGTGTGGCCGTCCAATTCACCGCACTTCTCATGGACCCCTCCACACAAACCCCGCACTCTCCTCCATCTCCTCCTCCCTTCCCCGCCGCCGCCGAAGGCAACACCGCCACTGCCAATGACGCCGCTAATGTTACCTCAGACGACGTATCAACCCCATCAAACCCCCTCTACCCACCGACCCCACCACCTCCCGACGACGACACCACCACTACCACCTCCGAAATCTCTAAACGCCGTCGTAAACGCAAACACTACCCCGGCGGCACAATCTCCATGGTCCTCCGTCCTCACTCCTCTTCCTCATACCACCACCACCTCACCCTCCCTCGCCGCCGTCGCCGCCGCACCGTCACCACACCCAACACCAACACCAACACACCAACCACCGCACCAACTCCCCTCGACCTCCACGCCCTGATCGCCCTCTCCGTCGGATTCCCAGTCGACTCCCTAACCGACGACGAAATCCACGCCTCCGTCATCCCAACCCTCTCTTCCCCTCTCCAATCCCATTACATCTCCGTCCGCAACCTCCTCCTCTCTTCCTGGCGCTCCGACGTCAACTCCCTCTTAACCCGGTCCCACTTCCTCCCCTCCATCGCCCCACATCTGCTCCCTGTTGTCGACCCCGCTTTCGACTTCCTCGTCTCCCATGGTTTCGTCAATTTTGGCCTAGCCCCCGATATTAAGAACGCTACTCTTTCTACCAACATTGGCAATGCTGATGTTAATGTCGTTGTCGTTGGGGCGGGGTTGGCGGGGTTGTGTGCTGCGCGTCAGCTTAGGGCGATGGGGTTTAAGGTGGTGGTTTTGGAAGGGAGGGGGCGTCCTGGGGGACGGGTTAGGACTAGGAAGATGGAAGGGGGTGGGGTTGTTGGTGCCGCTGATTTAGGTGGGAGTGTGTTGACCGGGATTAATGGGAACCCGCTCGGGGTTTTGGCGAGGCAGTTGGGGTTTCCGTTGCATAAGGTTAGGGATATTTGTCCTCTTTATTTGCCTGATGGGAGGGCTGTTGATAGCGAGGTTGATTCTAGGATTGAGACTGTTTTTAATAAGTTGTTGGATAGGGTTTGTAAGCTTAGGCAGGTTATGATGGAGGAGATTAAGTGTGTCGATGTTTCCTTAGGGACGGCTTTGGAAGCGTTTAGGAAGGTTTTTAGTGTTGGGAGTCGTGATGTCGTTGAGAGGATGTTGTTTAATTGGCATTTGGCTAATTTGGAGTATGCTAATGCTACCTTGTTGTCCAGTTTGTCTATGGCCTTCTGGGATCAGGATGACCCGTATGAGATGGGTGGGGATCATTGTTTTATTCCTGGTGGGAATGAGAGGTTTATTCGAGCTTTGGCCGAGGATTTGCCTATATTTTATGATAGGACCGTGGAGAGTATTAGGTATGGGGTTGATGGGGTCTTGGTTTATGCCGGTGGGCAGGAGTTTAGGGCTGACATGGTGCTTTGTACCGTGCCGTTAGGGGTTTTGAAGAGGGATGCTATTGAGTTTGTGCCTCCTTTGCCTCAGAAGAAGAGGGATGCTATTGAAAGGTTAGGGTTTGGATTGCTGAATAAGGTTGCCATGCTATTTCCGTACAACTTTTGGGGCGGGGATATCGACACCTTTGGGCATTTGTCCGAGGATCCTGCTAGGAGGGGTGAATTCTTTTTGTTCTATAGCTACTCCTCTGTGTCCGGTGGGCCCTTGCTGGTGGCTCTTGTAGCCGGGGAGGCGGCCATTGAGTTTGAGAAGAAATCTCCCGTGGATTCCGTGGAGAGCGTTATGGACATCTTGAGGGGGATATTTCACCCAAAGGGGGTGGATGTTCCTGACCCGGTTCAGGCGGTCTGCACTCGGTGGGGACAAGACCGGTTCACTTATGGCTCCTACTCTTATGTAGCAATTGGGGCGTCTGGGGATGATTATGATATCCTGGCCGAACCCATCGGGAACAGGAGGGTCTTCTTTGCGGGAGAGGCTACTAACCGGCAGTATCCTGCCACCATGCATGGCGCTTTTCTAAGCGGTATGAGGGAGGCTGCCAATATACTACGGGCAGCCAAGAGGAGATCACCGAACCCTGCTGATGATAATGCAGGAGTTAAAGCTAGTTCAGAGGACAGTGAAGATTTGGATAAACTTTTTTCAAAACCCGACTTACGATTCGGGAACATCTCTGTATTGTTTGATCCAGGATCAGATGATCCTGAATCTCATTCATTATTAAGGGCTGAGTTCCACAGTGAGAAACTGGAAAATGGTTGTCTGTATTTGTATGGTCTGCTATCCAGGTATCAAGCCCTTGAGCTAAGCAAGGTGGATGGTGATGCGGATAAGTTAAAAATCCTAAATCAGCAGTTTGGACTGCGGTTAGTTGGAAAAAGAGGATTATGTTCTAATGCAGAATCACTTGTAGCTCGTATTAGAAGCAAAGATGTACCAATGATGGATCCTGATATGTGATGTACAGTCAGCCAATAACTTGTTAAGGTCTATTTCTGGGTGTTGTGTTAACTCGGGTTGGGAGTACGGTTAGGTTTAGTAGCTTGAGCAGAAGTTTAATGTTGTATATTAGTGTGTGTAGGTCCGTAGGATTAGGAAAGGTCGGCTCAAGTTAGGAAGTTGGTGTGCCATTCTCATTAGGAACAGTAGAGGTTCTACACCTGTAGTTTAGTAACTTCTCAGTTATTTATCTTATTGGTTTCAGGTGATTCATTGTAAGGATATTTATTGATTTGTACTTTCTTGAGTTAGTAGGATAAGAAGGAATTCATTGTTACCAAACACTGAGTAATTAATTTGGGATCTTTCTTATGTCTAGATCAGTTAGGTCTATGCCTAAAACGATATCACTTGTGCCCTTTAAGTTAATCTTGTTTTCCTTCATTGCCCAATTTTAAGTATAGTTGCATCGTAGTCCCTCTTACTGTTCAAGCGAGTAATCTTTGTAGCCTATTTTGTCCAGCAAAGATGCATAAAAAAGCATGTTTTTTTGTTTTTATTTTATTATTTACTGTGATATGTACTCTGCTGATATAGTAGGACCAACAAGTCCCTTACTGATGCTCCCTCATATTTCCTCGTCTTTATTTGCTTAAACTTTCGCATGAGTAAGTGTCATCTGCTTTTGTTCTAATAATGTTTTACTGTGCTTCTGCACATGGATGCCAGATTTTTTCTCTATACAGATACAGAATAGGTGATTTATTGCATTTGTAACCCCACAAATTTTCATATTGTCAGACAGTTTCCCATCCTACTCGTCCAGTATTTCTGCTTTTTTTTTCTGGTCATTTCTTAAAGCACCGGTGCATCAATCTTGAAGGGAGAGCATTACAGTAACTGGCCTTGGCAGTCGGCTGTTTTGCTAGTATGTTACGTTATTTAGTCTCTGTTGGAAGCATTTGACATTTCTGCGAGTCTAAGTGTCAGTCTTGTCTCCTTTTTATGGATATCCTCACGTTTTCGGCCTCATATGAAGTGTATCAGTGCGTGTCTTTAGACATGGGTAAGTAACAGTGTAACATAGTGTATGTTTATAGAATCTGGGTTACTCTTCCAGACTTCCACACAATTTGTTATGTTTCTGCTGTTAGATCATCAGCCTGTGCTTTGTGTTACGTTCTTACCTGCGTGAGTTGGATCTTGCTCACCCAGCTGCTAAGGTATGTTCTTTGCCCATAACACCCTCTATAGTGGAAAAACCTGTACAATTATTTTCCAGTCCTTCTAAACATGCTATCCTGTCTTGTTTGATAGTCAATGATTGAACTCAGTCGGACTCAAGATGAAGAAGTTGGAGATGGAACTACCTCTGTAATTATTCTTGGTAAGCACTGATTTGGGAAGCCTACTCTTATAGATTTTGACTGATCAAGAAATGTATGGATGCATATTAATTTATGAATTGGAATTGTTTTGCAGCAGGGGAGATGCTTCACGTTGCCGAAGACTTCATTGACAAAAATTATCACCCAACTGTTATATGCCGAGGTTTTGTGGCCTTCTTAATTATTGTCTTACCTAATCTTTTGGTCCTCGATAGTTAAGTTGACAATGTATTTACACAGCCTACTCCAAAGCTCTTGAAGATGCTGTGGCAGCTCTTGACAAGATTGCAATGTCCATTGACATTAAGGACCGTAAGTTCTTATATCATGTCATATCTCTTTTGGGTTTAGAGGTTTTTGTTCGTTGCCATTAGGACTGTACTTCTGTATCATGCTAATTTCCGAGGGTATCTGCAGGAGATACAATATTGGGGCTGGTTAAGAGCTGTATTGGCACAAAGTTCACGAGCCAGTTTGGCGACTTGATTTCTGTGAGTCAACTTTTTTCTCCCATGCCTTCTAAATAACTCTGATGATTATTCGTCTTAAAACGTTCACTTAAGTCTTTCCTGTTGATCATATATAATTTTCAAATAATTGCTCATTTTCTTTCTCCAACTTCCCTGTTTAACTGAATGACATCTTTAGTTATCTTCTTCCAGAATGAACAGAAAGTTAAGAAATAGGTTAATGATAAATCCACTACCGCTTTTACTTATGTTACTCAAGTTGTGAAAGAGTGAATAGTAAGATGCCCATATATAGCTTGTATTTGAGTGGCATTAAACAAAACCGTAGTGGCGTTATCAATGCCCAAGAAATATTAGGTGCCAGGTTTCATAAGATACCCAACATTTTTGTAAAAATCATATGAATTACAATTCATGTGTTTCTTAAAGGGCAACCAAACAACACCTCCCCTTAGTTTTTACTGGATTGTGACTCTATGTGTGCCTGTGTGGTGCTCCTTCCGCTTCTCCTCCTGTCTGCTTCCTCTTTTTCTCCCTTGAACACATTTCTGGACTCACCAAGAGATACACTCGCTGCTCACATTTCCCGACTCACAAAGAGATACACTCGCTGCTCTACGAAAAAGTCCTTGGTTTGGTATCAGTTTTTAATCCATGTTAGAGCCATAAGCTCAACGAGATGAATTAAGGTTTTATTTGTTGAGGTTTAGGAGACGGTGATCTCTTTGTCAAAAAGGTGTTAGAGTCTTTTGGGACTATTGTTGTGTGCTTTTGATCTACTTAAAAATAAAGATGTTTCCTTTTGTCTTGCCGACCACTAAACATCACTTGTTGCTCTTCATCAATTGCCAGGAGATCCAGTCGATTTAGTGACGGTAGGATTGGATCTATAGGAGTGAGGAGTTTTGTTCTGTTTTTGGAATGTTTTTTATGATCATTTTCACTACCCTTTAAACTTCTTCTGCATTTCTTTGCTAGCTTCGTCATCACTCAAGTAAACGTCTTAGCTTAGTTGTCAGTGAGAGGGCCTAACAAAGTTCATTTTAAGAGCTGTTAATTGAGCTTAGGTATATATTAGACGATTTTTAAGACAGAGTGCACACTATTGGTATTCAATTTTGAAAAATTTAATTACTTACCACCCCATAGGAAAGAGGAACATATGATGAATAAACATTATAAATGATCTCACACTAATATATCTGGCTCGGCCACTTTTGGTGAATACCTTTTGAGTCATCGAATTACAACCAACCTCCCCCTTGTTTAAGGTCTGCTTCTATTTCATTAGAAATGCCAAAGGTTGAACATGACTAAGTGTGAAAAAATTAGACCTTGCATATGATGTTCTATGCTCATAGAGATTATAATTTTTACGGGCCTCTTTGGAGAGGGTAGAGTATACAATATCCTATAGTCCAGTCTGCGTCTTATGTTGACTTTTTTTTGTTAATTGTGTACTTCAAAAGAATATTCTCAACTTTTCCCTCTATTTTGTGCAGGACTTAGCAATTGATGCCACTGCAATGGTTGGTGTGGACTTGGGTCAAGGGCTACGAGAGGTGGATATCAAGAAGTATATTAAAGTCGAGAAAGTACCAGGTGGCCAGTTAGAAGATTCACAGGTGCTTAAGGGAGTGA
>JAIUZE010007259.1:0-35732 GCA_022085475.1 Heliosperma pusillum | reverse complement strand
TCATCCAGGGTAACAACATCAGGGACAACACATGTCACAACTGAGTCCAATTCAAGGCCAGATAACCTAAGGCACTTATCCAACCAAGGTCACCAACTTATTTTCCCCACAAGTTAAGGTCCTTAGCTACCTAAAAGTCCAAGACACGTTTTCCAAATAAGTTCTCCAACTCAAGTAAAATAGCCTACAAAGTTTAGGGTCATTCTAGGAAGTCAACTGGCATAGTCCTTATTTCATCAAGTCCGGCTTCTCATTTTTGTGTGACCAAACCCTAAGTATAAATAAGAACGTTGAAGGGTTCATAGTAGTCCCCCTCATGTCAAGAACTAGCAGCAAAGAGGCCAAACAGGAACCACAAACAGACCTGTCCAACATTGCCATTTCAGGAAAGGGACATGGATGCTTTTCAGTCTCTTTTTTTGAACTTCGTGCAGCCTGTTCTAGCTCGTCTCATTATAAGACTTTTTGCATATCTTTAACTGTATTTGTAAGTCTCTTTCAGCCCTTAGACATTGCTTTATTTAAATGCTAGAGATCTCTTTGTAATGCCTATATATACAAGGTTCTCTGAATGTAACAAGGCAGATTATGATTCAATGAAAAACCAGAGTTTCTACTCTATTCAGTTAACTTGTGCAAGTCTTGGTTAGCAAACCTCAATAAACCTATGCTAGTCTTGGTTTATTGGCCAAAGATTAGTTATCTTACCTGTGCTAGTCTTGTTGAATTGATTAGCTTAGGATTCACTGTCTTTTGGTTTGTCTATGCTAGTCTTGACATTAACAATTTCAGGGTTTTATCTTCTTATTTGGGTATATGTGTTGTTATCTTCTTGTTTCGGTGTTCCAAATTGGTAATCAGAGCTTAGGTTCATATCCTATTGTGATTTCATTTTACCTTAACTACATTAAAAACACAAAAATAACCCAATGAGTAAAGAGAAATTGGCAGGAATTGAAAGAAGGATGGAGGATCTAGCTGGGGTTGTTAAACTTGTTACCACCCTGACTAGAGCCTTGGATGAAGTGATGGGGAACCACCATATGTCTTGGAAGGGACAATGTACCAACAGGAGGTCGAGGAAGACCACCAAATGAGGAGGAGCTGTCTGCTTCAGATGATTCCACCAAGAGCAGGGTTTCAGTGCACAGGCACACAGATAAGCATCTTATGGTAGACATCCTTGAGTTCTCTGGTAAATTAAACCCTGATGATTTGTTAGAATGGCTAAGAGATATAGAGAGGGTCTTTGAGTATAAAAGCTATAATGATGCTAAGGCTTTTAAAGTAGCTATTTTGAAATTAAAAGGTTAAGCTTCCCTTTGACAAGAAACTATGAAAGGTCGGAGGGTAAGAGAAGGTAAAGAACCTATAAAATCTTGGTCTAAATTGAAAAAGAAATTGTTGAATAAGTTTGTGGCTAAAGATTACACACGGGACTTGTTCATTAAGCTGTCTAAGTTGAAACAAAATGAGAAATCTGTTGAGTCTTATTTGAGGGAGTTTGAGCAAATGACCCTGCAATGTGACATTAATGAAAAACCTAAGCAATCCTGGAAGGATTAAGTTATAACATTGTTAATAAGGTTAAGATGCAGCCACTATGGTCCTTTGATAATGTGCTTACCTTATCCCTTAGAGTTGAGAAAATGGGTACACGGATACAACCAAACCCTACACTAAACATGTCATTGCTAGACCTTGCACTAGGGCGAAGATTGGGGAGGGTCCAAGATCAAGAACTCGTTAGACAAGGGTAAACACCCATGTTCCAGAAGCCTACCACTACCCCCATTGATAAGAAAATGAAATGTTATCAGTGCGAAGGGTATGGTCCACTGATAGATGGTTTAGAGTTCGGATCCCGATTCCCAAACCAGGGTCGTCGTACCCGAGTAGGGTGCGTTCGCGAGCCAGGTCGCCGCAGTTCGTGACCCAGGCCGGTCGTGTCGACGAATTGTGTTGTCAGAGACTTAAGACCATGTATCTTGGCATGCCTTGCCAGAGTAGGAGCTAGTATGGTGGGGTTGGTGGCTGCATGTGAAGGGGAGATGAAAGGGGGGGAAGAAGCTTAATATTTTATTGAGTGGCTGTAAATAAGCAGATGAGTAATAATGGGTAGGTAGGGTTGTATTAAAATGACGTCTTTAGTCTTTTAAAAGAGTGTGGCGGCTGATTATTAGGTTACTTTATTATGACACTGTCTCTTTTTTTTTACCCAACTACCAAAGAGAGGAAAATGGACCCTTACTATTTCAATATTGTATTCTTTGGATATATTTAATCTTTTCTTCAAAAACAAAATGCTTAACTTGTTACTATTTTTTTTATGTTTTACAACTTATATTATAGACTATTTATTTACCCGTCAAACTCAGTTCACTAGGCATATCAAATTACGAATTACGAACTCGAACGAATCGAACCACGAACCATGTAACCTTGGTATGGTCGTTATAGAAGGAACATCTTTCTAAGAGAGCCCTTACTGCAACAGAAATTCTGGGATGGGAAAAGGAATGCCTTATTGAGTATAAGCAGGAAGAGGAGTTGATTAAGGAGAAGGATGCTGATAACTCCTTAGTAGTAGCTCCACTTGATACTGGACACAGTCTTGTTCTTTGGAAGGTTATGCACTCTCATCATCAACCTCTAAAAGAGGATCATAGATCTTTGACTTTCAGGAGTAGGTGCACCATCCAAGGGAGGGTCTGTAATTTGGTAATGGATGGGGGGTATCTGTACTAATGTGGCTTCTGTCATCATGGTTAACAAGCTTAGCTTGGAGACCAAGCCCCACCAAAACCCTTACCAACACAGATGGACAAGGTTGATCGTCAATGCCTTGTGTCCTTCATTAGGGATGCCTATAAGGACGAGGTGACCTCTGATGTTGTCCCAATGGATGCCTGTCACTGGTTCACGGTTTGTTGTTTTGGCGAATCGTTAAACCGGTTAAACGTTTATTTTAACCGGCTTGCTTAACCAAACCTGTAAACACCCCTAGATGGGGGCTCAACCTCATTCGGACACCCTCAAGCCACTCAGGCTCATGACCAGGCACAAGAAAAGGAAGTACCATCCAGAGTAACAAGATTAGGGACAACAAAAGGAACAGTTTGAGTCCATTAAAAGGCCAAATATCATAAGGCACAAGGGTTCCAAATTATTTTTCCCACAAGTTAAGGTCCTTAGCTACCTAAAAGTCCATGACAAGTTTTCCAAATAAGTTCTGCAAGTTAAGTAAAACAGCCTACATAGTTTAGGGTCATTCTGGGAAGTCCGTTGGCATAGTTCTTATTTCATCTAAGTGTGGCTTCTCATTTTCGTGTGACCAAACCCTAAGCCTAAATAAGAACGTTGAAGAGTTCACAGTAGTCCCCCTCATGTCAAGAACTAGCAGCAAATAGGCCAAACAGGAACCATAAAACAGATATGTCCAGGATTTCTATTTCAGGAAAGGAAGAACTTCCTGCATCCTGTTCTAGCTCGTCTCATTAGAAGACTTTTTGAATATCTCTAACTATGTTTGTAAGGCTCTTTCAGCCCTTAGATGTTGCTTTATTTCAAGGGTAGCGATCGCTTTGTAATGCCTATATATACAAGGCTCTCTGAATGTAACAAGGCAGATTATGATTGAATGAAAAACCAGAGTTTCTACTCTATTCAGTTAACCTCTGCAAGTCTTAGTTATCAAACCTCAATAAACCTATTCTAGTCTTGGTTTATTGGTCTGAGCTTAGTTATCTTACATGTGCTAGTCTTGGTGAGTTGATTAAACTTAGGATTCATTGTCTTTGGGTCTGTCTATTTCAGGGTTTTATTTTCTTATTTGTGTATTTGTGTTGTTATCTACTTGTTTCAGTTTGACCCCTAGTTTGGTGTTCCAGATACATTACGGAGTAACATTCTATGAATAAACCAGTAATCACCCATTGAATTAAGACATAGGAAGTTAAGAAAATACCCCCACAAAAAAGAAGTAAAATCTAGAAGAGATGACCTAGAATAGCTTCTAAGAAGCATTAGGGAAAACAATAGGTAAACATTGCTGACTATGCAAACATATGGCGACCTAAAATTTATTGTCTGTTTATGTAGATTCAATAGGTTTTCTTAAACTCAGAGATAGAAAGTGACTTAACCCTTTGGAACTGAAGGGGTGCAGAGTTTAGCCAATCAAGTCTAGATGGGAATTCAGGCACAATAGGATCATTCCCCCTACAAGACAACCAATATCATAAGTGATATAACATAAAATATCTTCAATGAAGACAATAATAAAGAGGACAATAATGACTACTCACATATCAGTAAGTCAATTTTCAAAAGAAAAGCATACTATTACCTGCTCTCAAGATCGGATATGTAACTGACAAACTGTTGTACCCTGCCTGAATGCGAGTTACCTACAAGCAAGGTTACCAGTGATGGATTAATTCCCAGTTGCAATTCAATACGTAGCCAGACAGCCACATGGGTAATCGAGCATACATGCCTCACATCAACAACGATTCCCTTCCCACCGTTACTCCATATCGGCTACTTTATTTATGAACTCTATAAAAAATTCAACCTTTTCTTTAATTCCATCAAACAGAAGTATGTGTTAGTGGGCCTTGCTACCCATACTTCTAGAAAAGCCTTATTCTAATCAGAAGACCTATGACTATGCAACACTAAGTTAAAGAGTTCAAGCAATTGCAACCATCTTAAGCTATTTCGCAAATCTAGATGAGATCAATTGATAATACTATTTTTATCTAAAGGCATGAATATTAAGACTTTTAATATCTATTTGATATGGTCATCCAAACACTTTGAGCCATAGCGAACCACTAAAACTAGTTGATCAATCTTAAATAAACTAGGAACATAATGAAGATGCCAATTTGTCAATTCCTTGATCAAACTTTTACGATTTTACCATCATTTGGATCAAACCTTGGACTGTTCACTCCAAATATTGAATTCCAAAGAGCTTTTGGTGATGCATATTGCATTGCCTGCAAAATCAAAACAACTTCCATAGCTGTCCAGATTAACATAGCATGGAAACTTTATCCATTAGGAATTCCCTAATATATATGAAATAGTTAACCACAGTGCATGCCTGATATCATTGGTTGATCACATATTTTTCTATCTTAACATCAAGGTCTACTAGTCTTGCACTTTGGCAACCTTGTTATAATACAGAGAATATTTTTATATATTTGTACGTGAATTTTAAGAGGTTTGTTTTGTTCTACTCTTCAAGATACGACATTAGGCTAGTTAGTTATACCTTCCAGTTTGAAACGGCAAAATAGACGCAAGATAGAGAAATTCCCAAGCTTCCATATTTGACAATATTCCGCCTGGAAGCCTGCAACCTATCATAAAATTAGTTTGAGTCTGGTAAATTATCTAGTCAATAGACCCACATGCCACAGTCGGTGAAATATCCACAGAAAAATAACTTTTAATAATCTTAAATGCCATGAAAATAGAATGAAAAAACAACAACAATAACGTGTAAACCTAAATCGTGACATGGTAGAGACCTTAAGACCTTGAGGCATCTCACCATCAACCAAGTGCACATACTACCTCATCAGAGCAAATAGAAACTATACACGATCACGTGATGATAAATTAGGTCAACAAAGCTTACCCTAAAAACGAGAAGGATTTATTGGCTTCACCCTCAAACATAGCTCCTGTCTGTGTTAAGGTGTTAAGAAATGGTGATGCCTGAGACTTTTCATCTGCAAAGCCATTCATTCAATACAAAATTTCACAATGTTGATAAGTTTTTGTTATGAATAAAGTCTGTACTGGGAAGAATCACTAATTAAATCATTATTACTACTAGACCCCATCCATTCTGAGGAGTAGAAACGGAAGTTGTCTAATGTTAACAAGGGGCTGGATTTTCAGCAATAGATGGAGCAGTTCATAGATTGTACATGGGAAAATTGAGACCCACTTATATATGACAACTCAAAGATTACTTGATAGTTTACAGCATTACAAATGACATTGGAAGTCACTCTTGGAACTACGTACTATAATGGCCAGATCCACCTCTGATGATATCATTTAGTGTGATGTTCCCTATATCCTTCCTGATTAGTGATGGAGCTTCTGTTGCTAGTCTCTCTTCTGATAAGGTAGTTGCCACAACTATACACCTACAAAATTAATATTGCCGATTTAAACCAGAGGAAAAGTGATATCAAAGTAATAAACGCAACGCTTCTAATTAGGTTAAAATTAAACAAGGAATCAATTTAAGATATTAACCTCATTTTGGCCGCTTTAGCTGCTTGTAACCCAGCAAGGGCATCTTCAATTACTACACACTAATAACACACATGGTTTACAAGTACACAGGTAAGACAGTTACACAAGAAATAAAGTACTATGTATAAAATAATGAAAAGCTGTCAAATTGGATAGCTTAATTAAATTTCAGATTGAGTGCAAACGTAGACCAGAAAACAATAATTAGGAATAGACATGACAAAATGGAGTAGATTAAAGATTAGATGGACGCAACATCAGATGTTGGAACGAAGTCTTGCCTCATTTTGTGGCACACCTAGTATCTTTGATGCAGATATAAATATATCAGGAGCAGGCTTCAGTTTTTCGAAGGCATCAGCTGACACAATGGCATCAAACCTGAAATATAAGAAGATACATAGCTGAAGAACCAGTATAAAAACATCACATCGTAGCAAAGTTGGAAGCAGAGCGGTCCCAAAACTGTCAAAATTATTGAACAAGAGCTGCGTAAATGTCTTTCATTACCTAATTTCTACCATCTCCTCTAAGCAATAGAGTGCATGATTTTTACAAAGGTAGATACAGATATAGAGTCCGGTAGATACCTGTATCTGTTGATATTGGAATTTATAAGAGTCCCGCCAAACATCCGACCCGATGATGATAGGACAAAATGTAATATCCTCTTGACGCTGTCAATTAATGGATATCGTTTTATGATATAAAATGATATTTTAATTGATTTTGATTTTAAATGAGTTTTAAATTACTTATTTTAATTTAATTTGAAAAGTTTCAAGGTATTTTTAATGAAATTTGTTTAATTTACTTTAACCCGAAGGGTTTTGTTTTATTTTAAATCGATTTATAAATGCGTTTTTAATCGTTTGCGTTCATTTTAAAAATGAATTAAAGTTACGATTTTAAATATTTTCTTAACTAGATTTATTAAACCCAACTTGAAAAGTCGATTTTACAATTTTTACTTTTTCGTTTCATTTTATCGTTTAAAACGATATTTTAAGACGAGTTATAAACTTGATTTTACGACGATCTTTTAAGCTCGTTTTGAAGTCGTTTTGGGCCAGATTTGCCATGCCATTTTGACCCAATATCACCCCCTTCATGGTCTAGTGTTCAAGCCCCCATACCAAACTTTCATACCTTGAATTTCGAGCCCCAAACAGCAACAAACCGAGACCATTAACTCAACATCATACCCCCTGTTACCAGCCCCATTCCGCCACCTAAACCAGCCCAATCCAACCCCTATTTGACCCGACTTCCTCACCACACATATCACCCACCTAGCCCAAACCTAACCTACCTGGCCCACGTCCAAACCTGCTCAAAAACGAACCCCACGACCCAAACTCGTACTCTGTTTTGCGGTACGCAAAACAGATGGCCAAACCACGACCCAAACCCGTTTCTAGCCCCTTGAAACGCGAGAAATATCCTACCATATATCTCCTACCTTGATCCCCAAGCTATACATATCTCAAGCCTCTCAAAATATCATCTAAACAACTCACGTATCTCCCTCAAAACTGAAACCCAATATCTCACATGTCCTTTCCAAAACTAACACAAACACTTTCTATAACCTCCAACTCGTCCATATACATTATGATTCTCTCCAAGTATACTCCATATTATTCCCTTATTAACAAATAAAAACGCAGCCAACACCCCTAACAGAAACCGAGTTGAAAACTCTCTCAAATACCAATTCAAACACTCATCTTTCTCTCCTCACACATTCACCCGTCCTCTATTAAGCCTCTAACAAACACCCTCATGCACAAGACATATCCATCACCTAACACACAGAATAAACACATCAAGTCGAGCCTTATTCCACGCACAAACATAGACGAAACCTGAGCATTAGTTTTCTCTATTTTCGTGTTTGTTCCTGTTGTGGACAGCACCTGTATTTTCTAGTGTTTCACCCAATTACGAGCATTTCAATCTCTGAACACCACGGCATTAAGAAATTACACAATCCCACCTTTCCAAAACATCTTCGTATTGAAAATCCGTTAAGAAACGAATTCACAATATCAATTACAAAACATCCACACAAAACATAACAACCCAGAAATTCTTGTACAACTCACGACCAGCGCCTCGCTCGACCACTTTTACAACCACCTAAAACCACCACTAGAACCACCCAACACAATGAAGTTGTAGCCTACTCTCTCACCTTTCCAGAACATTTCTCGGATTGAAATTCCGTTAGGAAACGAAGTCACAAAGTCGATTTCAAAACAGCCTATTACGAAGCAATAAAAAACGCGAATGCAACTTTAAAAATCGTCGAAGACGTACCTTTTTGTTTAAAATATACGTTTACAAATCATACACGACTCCAAGACGGTGTCCCGATTTACGTGTAGGTTCAGGGTGCAAATAACTCCTTTTCCCTTTTCTTTTTCGTTTTTTATTTTATTTCGTTTATTATCGACTAACGTACTAACATGTTTGTTTCTTGTGTTTAGTTATCGCTTATAACAATACGTACTAACTATTTTATTTTCGTATTCTAACATATGTTTATCATTACTAACAATTTAAATTCGATTTAATCAATATATCGAATTGGATGATTTGTACATAGTTATTATTAACCGTTTAGTTGTTCGTTCCTCTTATTGATTAAATTTTGTAAATTGTTTAGAATAACTTAATTAATTTCGCAATGATATTAAATGGCCAAGGGAGAAGAAAATATAATAATTATCATATTAAATTAAGGTGGAATGAAACTCTCTTTTTCTTATCATATTTTGTATAACTTGTGATAATTAGCATTTAACTTAGTTTATTAACCAATTAGGGTTTTATTTAGTCTAATTTGAAAATAATTAATTTAAAATTTTTAAAAATTATTTTATTTGTATTTTTATAGTTTCTAATTTGTATAAATTTATTTAGATATTTTAGCTATTTATTTCAAGCATTTAGAATTAGAGTTGTTAACCAAGCCCGTGCAGTGCATGGGTCTGTTCTGGTCAGAATTGATTTCTGATCCGTGCAGTGCACGGGTCTGAGAAGTTTGCTTTCTTTTTTTTATTCATTTGAAATTGTTTATTAATCCTATTTGAATAAATGGTTGTTAAATAATTCAATTATATTGGGTCCAACTTAAGAAATAAGTTGTACTTCATTTATTTTAGACTTTTTTTGAATTTTAATTATATCTTCTATTTAATTTGATTATAGTCTAATTTGTTAATAATCTAATTCGATTTTTGTAATTTAATTATTGTAATTATTGTAATGTTGTCATGTAATTTAATTATGGGTCATAGTTAGTCTATTTGTAATTAGATCAAGTTGTATATATATATTACTTTTGAGTCGGATTTATGGCGAGATGTCCGGCTTGTAATAGGATAAATCCCAACGGCTCCCCTTTCCTCCTTAGCCGTGTTTGTTTATTTTATATTTAATAAATGAACATTTTAAATGCTAAATTAAAATTGACAAAGTTAAATCATGCATTATACCACCTAGAACGAGATTCACATGCTTATGATTATCTTATGCAAAACGATGTTCCATTTGCATAATCGTCATAGCTACGCATTCCTTTGAAATCCATTCCATGATTAGTAGAGGACGTTATCGAAACGGGTGGGGTTAGGTGTCCTATTAATGGGCTTCCATTCAATTGAGTGATTTAGGGAGACAGGTTTCTAAGCTTTAATCACTCATAGTCGATTTGCACATTGCTTTCGATAAAAGGTGTAAAGTTGACTTGAACCGTTTCAAGTTCCCACAAAACTTGGTGGCGACCCCTATTCAACCTTAATTCGATTCGGGCTAAACCACGGGTCGATATGCCTTGTCAGATCCCCGCGAAGCGATCTCAGGGGTTGAATTGGTCCACAAGTCTACGACATTAACTTAACGCCTGTCACTACTAACTTATGTTCACTTGGCAAAGAGAAGTATTTAAAGTTGGCCCCATAAAAAAACATGAAAAAAAAATGGCGATTTCAAAGATTGATGAATCTTACAGTTGAAGAGGCAAACCAGCAGCAGCCAAATTTGCATCGACCTTGATACGGTCAGCACTAGATGCAACGGCAACTTTGAGGCCTTTATCTTTGCACTGTGTGATAGAAACTTGCAAGATTGTGATATAATTGAATAATCGATACACATAGCACAGTTTGAACAGGAATGAAATAGAATGAGACCTGAGTAATGAGTTCCAGGGCGCCTGGGAAGCCTATACCGGAATCCGGCTTTGCATACTGTAAAGAAAAGGCTTTCTTAAGTTGAATGCTAATGGAGAGAAATGAGCAAGTAACAGTAAACTAGCCAAGTCATAATAACATAGATAACATAGTTTAAACGTAGGGATAAGAATGTAGTGCTTAATAATTAACCTTGTCTATATAAATTTCAAAAAACCTTTTCTTGGCAGCACCAGTGTCAAAACCCTCAACTCCTTTAGCTTGCGCAACTCCTCCCAGAAAATTTGCTTCGCCTGAAGAGCTCATTTAGTTAACTATAAAGCAATGGTAGAGCTCATAATAATTGAAAATAAAAAGCAGCAATACCAGTTCCCATGAAGGGAATGAAATCATCAACGGTAACATGGACCCCCATTTCGGCGAAAACATCAACAGCAGCCCTCCTAGAAGGTTCCTCGCTGTCACAAAGCACTCCGTCCATATCGAACAACACCGCCGACACTTTTCCCCATTCTTTATCAGTGTCTTCAAGTTCAACGTTGGTTTGTACTCCCTGTACCTGGGCGATAAACGGCGTCGTCCTCATCATCCTAATGGAAGCCAATATAAGAGTTGGTAATCTCGGAGGTTGGACGGTGGAGATGAATGGAAAGGAGTTGTAAGGGGATATTTTGGGGAGTAAAATGGAAGGGAGAGAAAGAGGAGATTGCAATAATGCCATTGTTTGTTTGTTTGTTTGTTTGGCAGAGAAATGAATTACAAGTCTATTTATCCATTCCATATCCTTAGTCCTTAGTCCTTACAATTACTATACAATAAATAAGAGCCCTCCAATATTGGCACACTCTCATCCACTTATTTCTTCCAGTAACTCACTCGACTTCCCTCTCAAACACTCATCTCTTACACAACTCACCTCAATTCGCGATACAATAAATAAACGTTATCGGCATTTCTTCTAAATTCTACTACTTATATCCATGTGTGTAACTCAAACTACCCATTGAAGTAGGTTCACAAGTCACAACAACAACTCTACATAGCATTCAAAGGCGAACGTTGTTTATTTTGAGCATACACATTACACAAAACACAATGATGCTGATTTCTGACCCGGCTTCATTTGATGCAGTAAACAAATGATTAGTAAACAAACTTTGTATTTAAAATGGTTGGAAAAGGAAGTGGATAAAGTTGTAAACCCTATAGACATTGTTTTTTATGTATACCAGATTCCCTTTGAAATGGCTCTTGTCCTCACACTCTTGGGGTGCATCTTCTCAGACTCTAGGGTGTTCAACTCACTAAGTTTGTGTAAGATGATGTCAAATGTTCTCATTCAAACGTCAAACAGTTTATGCTAACACAGCCACTATAGTCTACATTTATATTCAAATGTCAAATGTTCTCCTATGACACTGTCATAGGAGTGTGTGTATCCGAAGTAGAAATTAGGTCAATTGATTTTGTGGTAAGTGTCGTGGATCACAATGAATAAAGGAATTATTTTTCAGACATCCAATTCTCGATTCAGTTCTTTTTATGGTAATCTGGAACACAGGAGATGGTTGTATTCATCTGACCCACTTTACTCGGACATAGAATTTGATGTACTGGGGTAACGGTGGTGGTATATACTTAAGAGTTGAAGAGATAGGATGCAATGTGGAGAGTCTTGTTGCGATTTGTGCACAGCAGTTGAAGAAGACCTTAGGTTGTAAGGGTTATTGTTGTAAACAGTACCTTGTTAAAATGTTGGCATTGACTTCCATATGTGTTTTACTAAATCTTCCTTCAGTCGTCATCGTTGTAAACAGAATATGACTATCGCTTTAGTCACCCACGTATTCTTTCCACTGGTCGGTTGTTTTGATGATTGACAAGACTTTCAAGTATTTCAACCTCCTCCTTGTCTTCAACTTCATTGTCCTTGTCACACATGAATTTTTGCGATAAGTTGCAGTTAATAGAGTGAGTTATTTGCTGGTACAAGTAAACAAAAAAATTGTGGATAATTTTCACAGTAATTTCAATAACTTTGGCTAGTTGCTTGTTTCTTCCTCAATAAGCAGTTGTGTGCTTTCTTCCTCGGCACAGCTGCTGCTTCCTCCTGATTCAAGAGCATGCTGGGCCTTTTTGAACTCCTTATCAAAGACAGCTCATTGGAGAGGTCTAATGGAAACAAAAGGGTTGAAAGTATACAAGTAAATCACTTGATGCCATACAGTAAAAAAAAAGTAATTAGATCATACTCTAGACAACATGTATGGTACAGTTTTCAACACGCTTCTCCTCAGGCTTCTCGTCGAAGGCAGCTTTATCGCCGAAAGGACATCAACCGCTAAAAACTATTCAAAACATCGAATGGGAAAAACAACTCTCCCTAGTAAGCTTTAGCAAACAGTAGGATAAAATTTACAAACTACATGTTCCAATGCTATCATACAATCACAAGTGGATCATTCAGTCTTGGGGCATGCTTGATAGTAGAGAGACCCGAAATACTCCCAATATTTCTACAAATTAAGACTCTCGAATCATATCAAACCCTAACAGTTATTTCTATATGATTCAATGCTACTCTTAGAATCTATTTACATTCCTGGCCCGCTTGCTTCTACCCTATTTATCACAAGGGAAGTCCAAGACATTTTCAGTGACTTTGAAGGGCTGAGGGTTTTGCCCTGAGCAGTATAGATTCCACATTTTCATATACGCCCTCTCGAGGTTCTTAACCTGAAACCCAAATATATTACATGATGGTTATATAAAATGACATTTAATAAAGCTCAGAAAACATATGTACAGAATTGTTGGGAATTAGCAGATGATGTACCCATCGGGCAGTGTCAAAAAGAGGGCAAGTCAGACGAACTGCCTTTAATTTATCAGTAAGAGTTTGTAGTCTCAAAGGGTTTAGAGCTAGTGATATTGCCCGCTCTTCATACTCCTTGATACTGCCATTCCCAAAAGCAACGTGGTTAATAACATGAGATTTCGTAAAAATATATGGATAATATCGGTATGGCAATCGTATACACCCTTAGCAATCTGACAAGGGATGGCGTATGAAACATGTAATATGCGCGTTGATGATTTTAAGCCTTAATGTCAAACAGAAAACATAAAAGACGCATATTTGAGCATCATTATTTACTACTACATTGTCACATAAAGATGATCGTATACCCGACTTGGCTGGACAAGAGCCAGGCCGGAGGTCAAGTTATCGCAAGGCCAAGAAGGCCAACAGGTCTGGTACACGTAAACAGTGTATCAAACCTCTGGCAGTCGGGCCTATGTGTGTTGGAAAATGAATTGTCCATATCCACTATTTTTGCGGGCCTTATGAAGCGACCAACTCAGATCCGCATACCTAGGTCCAAGTAACAAATCTGACAAAGTAACAATGGCACATGAAAATACATCACCTACACGAAAATCGGCTATTACCTGTTCACTATCATCTCTGCCCCAAGTCCAGTAGCAAGACAAAGAGATCCAGCAACCCGAGTCGCCATTTTCTCAAGGGGTAAGGTGATCATAGGTAAACCAGCCCAGAGGATATCAGTTCCAGTGGTGTGTCCATTGCACAAAGGCCTAGATATTTGTATCCCATATTCATCAAGGAACAACTCAAAATAAATAACATCCGAAGACAATTCAAAAAGCAGTACAACTAGGGAATGCGAGATCATTTACGTGTCCAAGAATAAATCAGCCAAGGCGCTGCGTCTAATGTGCTCGTGTTTTACAGCGACATCTGTAAATACAATTTGATCTGGTCCAACCCCTTGGGCAGCAGCATCTGTCACAAGCAGGAAATATGACGACAGAGAATAGATTGAGATCATCATATATGTATTTAATGGAAGCCACTCTCTTATGAGAGCGGAGATAGTATTATTGTATGAGACTGGCTCAAAAGAAGGGCACATGTATTTCGATGACATCAAACTTTATCTGTCAAATTTATACTCCGTATATTTATTATAAAATGATGAAAGGAAAATGCATGTAATATACTCCCTCTTATTCTCTATGATCTTCCATATTTCCTAAAATAACAAATTCACTAACATCTTGCACTTTCCTTATTAGTCAATTATGTGTGGCTATGATAACATGCAACCCCACATTCTCTCTCCTACTTTTATTTTCCTCCACATATTACTCTTCCATTAAATTTTTGTCAAAAACAAATGTGGAAGATCATATAGAATAGGAGGGAGTATTCAATAAGGTTTTTTATATAATGATGAAAGAAAACTGCATGTCATATACTCCCTCCCAACCACTTTGTTCTCCCAACTTTCCTTATAAGGAAAAAACACAATGTTCTTTATTTCAAAACATTCCATATTTGGCACACTTTATGGACTAATCAAGTGTGATTAAAAATTAACCCTAGCTACTAATCCGTTCTTATCTCCCTGCCCCCCTCTTTTACCACCATCTCAGTCGACACCACACCCCCACCGCCGACCACCTCCGTCACCGAACATGCCTCTATCACCGGCCAACTTGCTCGCCGGATACGCCCTCTCACCAGGTACCGTGTTCGCTTACCACATCTCTAGAACCTCTTCGTCCCCCTCTCTTATTTGACAAAAAAAAAAACCATCTTGAACCTCTCTTATTTTCCCAGATCTACAACAAACCACAACCAATCATTAAAAGCTAACATCTTTGATGTACTCATGGCCCATTTACGCAACTCGTTTGGTCCCGGGGTGATGAGTGGTGCTCCGGTGATTTTGGTGAGCACGGTAGTGGTGATGCGGTGATTAGGGGTGGTGGTGTTTTTGTAGGTATGGTGGTGGTCAGTGGTATTCTGATTCCGGCGGTGGTGACCAGCGGTGTTCCGGTGGTGGTAGCATAGAGGGCTTGTAATGGTGGATTGGTGGTGGGAAGCAATTAGTGGCTGGTAAATGTGGATTGGTGGTAGTAGCTTAATGCTAATTAATGGCCATTAAGCCCAATTGTATGTTTGGTACGGAGTTTTTTATTATTAAATTCCTCAATAGTTGTGCCCATATACAATGGGAAGAACATTTGGTTGGGAGGGAGTATTCATAAGGCTTTTTATTCGACATATTATTAATGGGTTAATTTTACTGATTACATCGTCTTATACAAGAACTTATATGTTGAAAGAACATATACATAAAATGCATTTGTTAGAGAAGTGCTAGTGTCTTTTTTTTAAGTTCCATGACCTAGATCTGGATCTAGTCTATACTCTATACTATGAGAAACCTCCTTCAGATGGCTTCCT
This sequence comes from Heliosperma pusillum, assembly GCA_022085475.1. NCBI lineage: Eukaryota > Viridiplantae > Streptophyta > Magnoliopsida > Caryophyllales > Caryophyllaceae > Heliosperma > Heliosperma pusillum. Next base: position 19,967 of record JAIUZE010007259.1, on the reverse strand, counting down.
ATTTCCGAAAGGTCAAAAGACTTACAAACACGAAGTCTTGATTCTCCGGCAGCAGGAAATTTCAAGAGCCATAGAGCACTGTTCGGTACACGCTTAAGAATATTGCACCTTCATAAGGGGGAAAAAATGATAAAGTTATTAGCATAATGTACAAGAGAATTATTACCTCTAGCTAACAAAGGAACAAAAGGAAATACCAGGTAGTGAAAATTTCATAATCCATTTTGTATAATTGGTTGAAGCACGCAAACAAAAATTTGTTCTCTGGAAGCCCATAATCTGACCTTTTGGGCCGGCAATTTGGATCCAATAGATCTCTGTTTTTCTGGGAGAAAAGACAAAGATTTACCAATTACAACCCAAACTCCTGGACAATATTTTACACACACACAGAGTTGAATAGTCCAAAGGTATCGGTTACCTGTTTGTAATCATTTACAAAATAACAATGAGGTACATGAACGAGTTTCTCAGAGTAAATATGTGCAGATCGGAAAGGCGATACGAACTGTAATAGAAAAGTGAGCCTTGTCATCATATATTTAGCAAGTCCAAACTCCAAACTGTCTAAAGTAAAATAGCAAGGAGCACTAACGACTTAAAACTTTACAAAAAAGGAAATAACGAGAAATTTCAAAAACACATTTGAGACAGTTTACGAACCCATATACCATAAAATTGAGCAATTTGTATTGTATGAGAGACTCATCGTGACGTGACACAATCGGAGTATTCAGGTTGGTCAATATCTAAGACCGTCTCATACAGGAAACAATGACTTCAAGCTTTCTCTAACCTCATCAGTCACCAAATAGTCGATGTATGTGGCACCTGTTGTCCCAGGAAATCCCATGTATGAAACTTGAATAGGAGCTGGTTGCATTGCAAATATCTCATTTCTGGCACCCTTCATCATTATAAGAAGTGGTAAAAATTGGATTTTTAGAAGTATTTCTGCTTCTAAAGTCCCAACGAAATGTAACTACTACCCTTCTTGAAGAAAATTGTAAATAACGATAACTTACCTTAGTATAGCCATTGAGGTTGACAAGAACCTGTATCTGATCATCATTAACCATCTTCGCGATCTTATTTGATGGCATAGCTGAAACATCCACAAAGTGCTCAGCTTCAGTTTGAGTGCGAAGTCTCTACTCGGTCCTGTCATTATGGCTTAAAGCATAGCAAAACACCTGAGAACAATCTTAGCACAATTACAACAATAAAGTCATATTCCAAAAACTGTTTGGGGTCGGCTAAACTTAGTTCATGAAGACTGATACATTTAAACCAAAATTATAAAAAAATGAAACTATAAGAGAAAAACGCCAAGATTTTAAATAATAATATAATAACATGGTCAAAATGAATAAATAATGAAGTGTAAATAAAAGCCAATGATTAAAAACGAGCGAGGGGGATAGAAAGATAGCGCACCGAACTTGAGAAGGGCATAACTGTATAATAAACACACCTCGACATTTTCTCGATTATGCATGCCGAACACTGAGCCCATCAGATGTGAGAGAGGATGGTTACCAAAGTCACTGCTCACATATCTGAATCACAAAAGAATAAAGATGTTGAGGAGGAAATGAACACTCCAAGAAATGAACACTCCAAAGTATATGACATTGCCAGATCATTAGACATACCCGATCCTTAGCCGCTGATTATAGGGTCCACTCTTTATCGGAGTTGGTGGTGGGTGCTTGAAGGGAGATAATGCATATCGAGATGCAACCACCGAGCAATGTTGTGCATACTTGCGACTACATATAGAAGTTCATATAAAACTCAACCAAAAATATTCCTTTTCAAATTATTATCTCCATACAATTTATATTCCCACTGATGACTACAATTATCAAATTCATCGATATTTCCAAATATATGTAATGGTACAATCTCAAAGTCGCCATGGATAAGTCACAAGAACAATTATTGTCATATTATCTTCTTCAAAAGTTGTAAATGTTTAAATTTGAGTAAATAGTGGTCAAAGGTGATTATCATACTGAAAAGAGGGGGATATAAATAGGATGAATGAGTAGAAAAAAAAATTACACCACTTTCCATTACCCTACCTGATTTCAAGAGCCAGAATAGGATCAAGGGGATAAGCAATCGCGTGGAAAGGCTGTACACTAGGAAGAACAGACATCTGAAAATAAAATTAGCATAAATGCATATAAGGAATTTGTTTTCCCTTTTCAATTATGTATAACGGTAATAAGTGGAATACAGTAAGCAACTTCAGGGAAAAGGCAGTCCAACCTTGAGTTGTCGCCTGATTATCTCCTCAACATCCTTAAACATTTTGTCTCTATCTTCCCGGCTGCAAACACACTAGCAAAAAATTGAAGATTAAAATTAAAAATTTGCAACAGCAGCAATAAGGTTACAGAATAACATCCAAGTAATGCCTCTAATAATGTATCTGCCGCCAAACACCATCGTTTTCGCTTTTACATTAATAATATTGCTTTCTTATTTGCAATTGTGAGTTGCGAGCACTTGCCCGAATGATAAATGTCCAGATAAAAAGACACATCATGGGTTGTTGGATCCAATTAATGTGTCTACTTAAAGTTTATTATTTGGCTTTGGAATATCATTGAACAAAGCAACATGACTAAATAAAGGGTTGCAATTCTCATGTTGTGAGATTGTCGGCGCAATTTACATATGGGATAGCCGGAAACGGTCTTTCTATGTTTCAATACATGTGCAGGGAAGCATACGCAATCCCATTACCCCGCTGGCCAGCCATAAAGAGCCTTAGAGACACCGGCAGTCTGGCAATCTGGCATATGTTACACTGTTACAGCTCATAGTACTGTGTTAACTTGAATGCAAAAAATAATCAAGTGACACATTCTAGTAAAGGTCTTCTTTAGGGAGGTCTTAAGTGATACTACTTCATTTTCATTGTTCCCTAATCCCTATGAGTCAATGCCAAATATTAACTTTTTTTGCCAGAGAAGTGATTTTAGTAAGGTTTGACAAAAAGAACTAGATTTTAGGGCCTGATTAGCAAAAACTAAAACTCTAGATAGTGCCTTGCAAAATTACCTAATTCATAGGTAGATTTTGGCCAAAAGAAAAAGGAATTATTTTTCAACACCTCAATGCCCTCAAGTAGTACCTGTAAAGTGTGGAGTAGATTGCATGTTGCCTCGGGAAAATCTAGACGTAAAGCCAATGCTTGTCGATAGCTTTTGATAGCAGTATCCACGTGTCCACTATAGAAATCATAAGTACCAAGAATTACTAGTGAACTCCAGAACTACACTGCGAAGAACTTATGGAACACAGAGCCAAGGAGTACACAAAAATAGTCGTCACCTATCTTTGTAAGCTGAAGCCAGATTCGCATGTGCTTCAGCCATAGTTGGACGTATATTAATGGCATGAACATAGTCCTGAATTGCTTCTGTTACTCTTCCGATTTCCTTGTAAGTATTTCCTCTATTTACAAGCCCGTCAACCGCCATTGGATCAATACGTAGAACTTCGTTGTAGCAAGATATAGCATCAGCGTGTTTGCCCTAATGTTAGGGAATTAAAATAGAGAGTGTGGTCAGGTGTATGTGAGGGTACAAAAGCAGATAAAGAGAAGGAAGAACAGTGTTTCAAATTTTAAAACCAACCCTACCTGCTGTTTATAAATAACGGCTAGGTTGTTGAAAGGAGCAGACAACCCAGATGTCACACTCAAGGTTGCTTTGTAATACGTAGCAGCCACTGCCACCATATTCCTACATCAGAAAGCCTATCAATAATAGTATACTTGAACTCGATGTTACTCCGACTTGGCTGGAAGCCTGCAAGTGTCTGATGCAGACAATACGGTTGGCTATATTTTGTAAAAGTTTCATGCTTTGGCGTAAAATGAAATGACTAAGCATACAGAGCCAATATGGGATTGTTGGACATGGCTATTTGTGAAATATTTCATGCTTTTGGCCAAAAATGAAGGGACAGGCGTCGTGTCGCGATTTTTGAAAGTTAGTATACCGGATTGTGGATAAAAATTTGCTAATGAAGTGTCGTATAGGAATGACAGAGATACTCAGCCAAAGTGAAAGGGCAAAGTACTCATAGACTTGGATATGAATGCATAAAATGGAAACACTCATTGCTGAAACAAATAAATAAAGAAGAAACCAGTGGGTTATACCATTCCATATAGATATTTCCGAGATTTGTCAAGGCTTGAGGATGATGAGGTTGTAATGACAGGCATTGCTTCATGGAAATATATTACAGAAAATGGAGTTAGAGTAAAGACACACAAGAGTATCTACCAGGAAAAAACGCATCTTATTGTACAATAAATCATCAGAGCTTACGTTATAACATTGAATTGCCTCGTCAACCCTACCTGCATCCTTAAGCGCGTTACCCTTGGCAAAAAAAAAAAACATAACAGCTTAGGTCTTTTACCTTAGCAATACCTGACTGTTATAAAAGGCGGCAGTACATGAAATGATTTTTCAGTAAGCTGCAATAGTAGCCTAATGGAAATGCAACATCACTGTTTCCAAAACTAACCAAATTATTGTAAGCCTCCAAAAAACCATTATCACAATTAATAGCCTCTTTATAATGAAGAATTGCAAGATCCAACTGCCCTTGCTCATAATAAGTACTAGCCAAATTACCTGGAATGTAAACCAAAGCCATATCAAGAAATAGACAAAGGAGAAGCAAAACAAAAAAAAGGGACTTACATTTATAGAAAAGAACTCAGAAACCGAATCCATAAAGCTACCATAATAAATCTAATCCAGAAGCAACTCAAAATGTAAGAAAAAACAGCATCAAAGTAATGACGTTGTGTCTCTATTTTACTAGGGAAATTTCACAAGTATGCAATACTTGTAGTCTACCCAGAACTCAATCCCTCCTCTCACTCCAGGGTGCTAAAGCCCTGACCATTTACTCACTTTTTCATTAGGATTCACAGCATTTTCCTCTTTCTGATGTTGAAAAAGATGGACTACATTTTGACTTCGGGTAAGAAATAATTCCCAAATCCCAATACACTCCCATTTGGTGTAGGCCCCCATAAATTCTATATTACTTAATTTTTCATCTCCTGAAACTTTGTTCCAGACACTCAAAAGGAAGATGTAGATTCAAGTTAATGGAGGGGCTGACAAAGTAATTTTGAAGTCCTGACTTCAATTCTTGAGTTTCTATTCTCCTAGTCGTTTGGTTACCTCTTCTACAACACATGAATTACAATTCATGTGATTTGCAAAATAAGTGGGTTGTTTGTTTACCCCAAATCAAATGAATTAAAGTTCCATACGAACTTTAATTCCTCCATAATGGAGGAAGTTGCTTACCTAAGTTCCCCTAGGTAAGTGGGAATTCCTGTGGAATTCACTTCCCATATTCCAACCAAACAACTTTCTTCCATTTCATGTGAAGTGCAAAACCATGTAAATTATTACTTCCTTGGAATTGTAATTCCCTCTGTGAACCAAACGACCCCTAAAATATCAGCGAAAATGTCATACACAGCCTTACAGATAGACATTTAAAATTTTCAAACATCTGAAATCCTTTGTGTCAAGTCACAATTTATATTGCTTTGGTATGTCATAAGTAAAATGAAATATAACTAAAAATAGCAGTAGCTCACCAAATGCCATTGCATAGTTTGGCCGTGCCTGAAGGGAATGCTGGTAACACATAATGGCTTCTTGACTCATTCCCAAAGCCTGGAAATGGTTCACAAAAGTCTGATTGTCCTCCACTTACCACAATCAGATACTCTGTCGAATCTCAAAAGTGAAGACAGAAAACTAACCTTATAAACGTTACCCAAGTTTAAATATGCATCAGGAAATGATGGTTTAAGTTTCACCGCTTCCTGAAAACAGCCAGTAACAGTTCTTGAAAGTAAGAAAATGTGATATTAATCACTTGTAAGAATCATGGTGAAGTATAAAATTACTTTCTGATCAAAAGGAGCCATAAGAACAGTTTAATTTTTAAGCTGAAGGTTTCAGACCCATGTGATTTGGCAAAGCGTGTGAGAAACTGAGAATTAAAAGGGACTAGCTACTATACAGTTGAAGGCTTTTGAATGTTGAGTATATATTTTAGTCTGAAGACAACTTTCAGAATTCTGATTAAAAATATGTTGTGCTCTGTTTAGATCACCTGATCCCATTATGAAGGCCAAGAAGATTTAACCATGCAACAGCAAAAGTTATTTGCATTCGTAAAGGCTCAAGGGACAAGCTACAGTTTAAAATCTTTCGAATGTGAGTTTATTATTCAGTCTAAAACTTTCGAAAATCTGAGTGACGATATATTGGAGATTTACTGAGGCAAAGCTAAAGTCATTCTTCAATTTACACTTGATGAGAACAACTAAGGAAGCAGATAATGAAAGGGGAAACATGACATACCTTGTAAAACTGAAGTGCTCTGTTTAGGTCACCTGACTCCATATGAAGGCCAGCAAGGTTTGACCATGCAATAGCAAAAGTTGGCTGTATTCGTAAAGCCTCAAGATAGCAACTATAAGCCTGCACAACAATAGATTCCAGAATATGGAATCTTGGTGATGGAAGTAACAACAAGACCGACCATCATTTGAGCCTGGCCTGTAGCTAAGAATTCACGTCTGTACTGAACTGTGCATCGAGACAGTTACCGACACGTGTAACTCACATCAGTAACCCAACTGGTGATAGAAGAAGAGAGAAAGAGGAAGAAAAAGAAAAAGAAAAAGAAAAAGAAAAAGGAAAAAGAAAGAACATTTCAACACAAATAAAAATAAATAGACTTTAGGTGAATTGGTGATGCACTAATACTCGTAATAGGATGACTGTTTATGGTTTAGTTCTAAAGGAGCAAGGCGTACCAAGGAAATGAAGGCACAAGCCATAGATATAAAAAGAGCTGGGTTGCTAAAATATACTTTACAAGGCGATTCACAAATCAGTAAGCACTTATATGTATCTTGGATTTGCTTGCAGATAATAGATACTCCAATAATTGCACGTTGCCTCTTAGATATAATGATGAATAAAGCTAAACAGTTTGCCAAAGTGATTATGCTTCTTTTTATAAGGAAATGCCAGCCATTTAATGCAATTCTCAATGTAATTTCATATTGGTCATCGGGAAACCTCTCCATTTTGCTAACATGGGTAACACAGGGGTAGCGATGCATACATCTAACCATACTCCGCATCCCTTGTAGCACTAGATTGAGGTTATAGTTGTTGCGTGTTAGATATTAAGTATTCATATCGTATTAAACTTGAGTAAAAGATAAAGATAATGGGGATAAGGGAGTAGTATGATAAAATTATTACAAGAAAAGATATGGATCTCATGCGCCTTGGGTGTGCCTTATGTACGAAGTGCGCCTACATCCCTGGAGGCATTTTAGTTAAAGCTTTGCGGCTAGGTGCTATTTTTAAAGTTTAAACTAAGTTTATGGATGCAGAGGCCAGAGGATAGTCAGTTCTGATTTGGGTATTATTATACATGGACTTCGCTGAAAACAAATTTTAAATCATTTCCCATAATTTCCACCACGTGAGTACAAGAACTGAAGGACACAAATACTCAAGACAAGCTCTGACTGAGTTAAATGCAGTTCAAGTAAGAACAGTAAGTAAAACAGAACATCTAATCTTATTTGTGAATTACAGTAGTGACCCAAATTGTGAGATACAATATCAAGCACTCAGAGAAAGTTAATCTGATACTTATTCGACAGCTGAGGATCACAACAAATTTTTGTATTGTTCTGTATCAGCTATTGAATAAAATATTTCAGTGCAGAAACCATAGCGAAGGACTTACTTCCTGTACCAAGCCTTGTGCTTTCATCAAATTCCCAAGATTGCTATGCGCATCAACCTGATCACATGACAACATAACACAGCTGAGATGTGCTGCACAAGTTCAAAAATTCATAATAAAACTGACATAGAGATAAGATGATCAGATACAAGATAAGAAACTAACTGATGTAGAACTTAGTCGATTTAGACTAAACAGTTCAACGGACTGTTCGTTCTAGTACTGTAATGACAAGTTTTATATTTGCAACGAAATTATACTGTTTTGTTGTAGTATTTTTGTAACAATAAGAACTGAAATTAAAGATAGAAATGGGTGAATCTCGCTCTCCGCCTCGCAAGGTACGAGCTTGAAACACTCGAAGGCAACCTCGCAAGGCTGTCTTATTTCTTTGGTCTCACAAGAACAAAGAAGCAAGCTCACAATAATGTAAACTCTCAGATTTTTGGATTCATAAACTGATTTGTTTACATGGGTTGCTTTGGTTTATATAGACCAAAGAACATACAAAAGCATCTACTTTATCTTACACAATCTGAAATATTAAGGTCTAAACATAAGCCTAGGTACTAGACAATCCTCCTAGCTCTTGATTTATTGAGAAAAGAGTTGGACCAGCTGCATTTTCTGAGATAACACAAAGAGGGAGGAATCAAAAGAGTCTTTAAAGTCCAATAGAGCTTGTTTTGCCAAAAGGGGAAGATTGAAAGATGTGTGAGCTGATGGACTAGGCTTGCACGGTCCTCAAGAGACCTACACGGACAGCAAAGCAGCAGCAACATGACCATTAGCTGCTTCTCCAATGTCCCATTTCAACATCGTCACAAAACTCGAGCCAAATTTGAAACCACTTACGATGTGAGCTGCGTTATGGCTGATGAGGATCTCCTTTTCATTGTCGAGTAATGCTCCTGCATCATTCTCCCCTTCTTTTTGAGAAATTTGCCTCAAATTGTCGTCATCTAGATACGGGGATAGGTCTCCCACGTTGAATGTTGCACTTACGCCCCCATATTCACTTGGTAACTCAAGTTTGTAAGCATTTGGACCGTAGCATTCCAAGACTTTGAACGGACCATCTGCTCTTGGCATAAGCTTATTCTTCCTCTTAGAAGGAAATCGTTCCTTCCTCAAATGTAGCCATACTAGATCTCCTACTTTGAATACGGGATGTTTGCGATGTTTGTTCGCCTTCTCCTTATACTTTGCATTTGCCGTCTCAATTTGAGCTCGAACTTGCTCACAAGTACGAAGAAATGTAGTTTGCCTATTTTTTGCTTCGAAACTCATGAAATCTTTCTTTGGAATCGGAACCAAGTCAATTGGCAGAAATGGATTGACTCCATACACAATTTCGAATGGAGCTCGACCAGTAGTAACAGATGGAGTTCGATTGTAAGCAAACTCGGCATGTGCAAGTTTAACATCCCAATCCTTCGTGGTTTTGCTAACTAGTCCCCTCAACAAACTTCCAAGGGTGCGATTTGTTACTTCGGTCTGCCCATCGGTTTGAGGATGGTGGGAAGTACTAAATAGCAGCTTCGTCCCCATCAACCGCCATAAGGTCTTCCAAAAATAACTAAGGAACTTCACGTCTCGATCCGATACAATGGTAAGAGGAATCCCATGTAAACGAACCACTTCCTTATAATACAAATCAGCAACATTCGTGGCATCATCGGTCTTATGACAAGGAATGAAATGAGCCATATTTGAAAACCGGTCAACAACAACCATTATCGAGTCTTTACCACGCTGAGTTCTAGGTAACCCGAGTATAAAATCCATACTCACTTCGCTCCAAGGCTGTTTCGAGACTGGTAATGGCGTGTACAGCCCCTTAGAAAATGAACTCTTCGCCTTTTGACACACAACACACTTAGCCACGATTTCTTGGACATCTTTAATCATCTTTGGCCAATAAAAATGCTCGCTTACAATATCGTAAGTCTTGTTAGAACCGAAATGACCAGCTATCGCTCCTCCATGAGCTTCACGAATTAGCAGCTCTTGAATCGAACTTTGGGGAATGCAAAGTCGATTTCCCTTGAATAAAAACCCATCTTGCAAGGTATAAACTCCAGTAGGCTCAATTGTTTCTTTAGCAAATGATGGATCAGACTTGTACAGCTCTTTAATGTGTTCAAATCCCAACAATCTCGCATCAAGCTCAATCAACAAGCAATGCCTCCGAGAAAGTGCATCAGCTACAATATTTGAACTCCCCGTTTTATACTTTGATGAGAATGTAAATGATTGCAAGAACTCGACCCATTTGGCATGTCTCGGGTTCAATTTTTGTTGCCCATGAATATGTTTAAGAGCTTCGTGATCGGAATGTAACACGAATGGTTTCGGGCGCAAGTAATGACTCCAATGCTCCAATGCCCTCACAATGGCATAGAACTCTTTGTCATAAGTTGAATAGTTCAATCTCGCACCACCTAGTTTCTCGCTGAAGTACGCAATGGGCCGCTTCTCTTGGACCAATACAGCACCAATACCGACACCACTTGCATCGCATTCGACTTCAAACAGTTTGTCGAAGTTTGGGAGCGCTAAAACAGGTCCGGAGCACAACTTACACTTGACTTCTTCGAATGCCTTTTGGGCACTAGGAGTCCACACAAACTCCCATTTCTTGGTTAGTTCTGTAATTGGGGCCATGATCGAACTAAACCCTTGAATGAATCGCCTATAAAAGGATGCTAACCCATGGAAACTTCGAACCTCGGTTGTCGATTTAGGTACTGGCCAGGCCTAAATTGCATCGACTTTAGATGGATCCATACTCACACCATCTTTACTAACAATATACCCAAGAAACACCACACTTGGTACCATGAACATACACTTCTCAAGCTTGCAAAATAGTTTCTGTTTTCTCATTACTTCGAACACTAACCTGAGATGCTGCTTGTGTTCCTCTTCATTCTTGCTATAAACCAGAATATCATCGAGATATACAACCACGAATTTGTTAAGGAAAGGCCTCAACACTTCATTCATTAGCCTCATAAACGAACTAGGTGCGTTACACAGCCCAAACGGCATTACGAGCCATTCATACAATCCTTGCTTCGTTTTGAATGCGGTCTTCCACTCATCTCCCTCTCGAATTCTCATTTGATGATAACCACTCCTTAAATCCAGCTTTGAGAACACGAACGAACCAGAAAGTTCATCGAGCATATCGTCAAGTCTAGGCATAGGAAAGCGATATTTGATGGTAATATTATTCACCGCTCTACTATCAATACACATTCGCCAAGTCCCCTCCTTTTTCGGTACTAATAGAGCTGGTACCGCACATGGACTCAAACTCTCCTTTACATACCCTCGGTCTATCAACTCTTGCACTTGGCTTTGCAACTCTTTAGCTTCCTAGGAATTACATCTATAGGCTGGTTTGTTGGGTAATGCCGCACATGGAACTAAATCGATCATGTGCTCAATCCCCTTATTTGGTGGTAACCCAACAGGTAGCTCATCGGGAAACACATCCCTAAACTCCTCTAACAACTCTTGAACAAGTCTAGTGTTGCTTTCTTCACACCCCACTTCACGCACAACCAGCAAGTATGCCGGTTCCCCTCTCATCACAACTCCCTCGGCCTCACTTGCCTCCAAGAACAGGCTGTTCTTAGGGACGGGCTTCTTTTTTTTACTCGGTGATAAGGGTTTAAGATGATATTTAGCCTTCCCTTTGGACACAACATACACATTACTCCGACCATCGTGTTCAACCCTTCGATCAAATTGCCATGGCCTCCCCAACAATACATGACAAGCATTCATCGGGATTACATCACATAATATTTCATCTTCATATGGTCCTAATTTCAAAGAAACTAAGGCCTGCTTCTTAACAAATATCCCATTATTCCCATCAAGCCAATGCAATTTATATGGTTTAGGGTGACTATTAGTAGGTAATTTCAGATTATCAACAAGCTCCCTAGATACGACATTAGTGCAAGAATCGCTATCAACAATAAGATTGCAGAGTTGATTGTTTACCTTGCAACGAGTGTGAAACAATCGGTCCCTTTGCTCCTCCTCAACGTAGGCAGCCTCGGTGTGTAGGCTCCGAATCATCAACACCTCCTTCTCTTCATCACTATAAGGATGCACAATATGTACTTCTTCATCACTATCATCCTCTTCTTGTGAAACTGAACTTGGCTCAAGGGCTGGAAATACGAAATTTGGAATCAAGTCACTCAACTCCGTAATCGTTAGAGCTCGCTTTTGTGGACACTCATTGGCAATGTGTCCGTATCCTTGGCATTTGAAACACCGTCTCAACCTCACATCCTTGGTCTCAACCATTGGCCCCTTGCCTTTGTCTTTCGGATCCTCTTTCCGTGTCTCCTTGTTGCTCGGTATTGTGACTGTATGTTTCGAATAAGCACTCGAACCCTTTGCATAGTCACGACCAAATGCCCTCCTGCCCTTGTCTTGCTTTTCGAATTTAAGAGCCAATCGACAAACATCATCAAAGCCCTCATAATTCTGGATTTCTACTCGTTGTTGAAGAGTAGGATTGAGGCCTCGTATGAAACGGGCTGTCCTCAATTCCTCTTTCTCCTCCAAGTCACAAACTATGCTCATTTTTTCGAACTCCTTAACATAATCAGCCACACTCGAACCTTCTTGAGCTAAAGATGTCAATCTTAGGTATTGATCTTGCTCGTAGTCTCTAGGTAGAAACCTCTTCATAAGATGCTTCTTTAATTTCTCCCAAGTTTCAATCTGTCTTTTCTTGTCTCGCTTCCTTAGTTTCTTCAAGTTTTCGTACCATAAGGATGCGTATTTGGTTAATTTTAGAGTAGCAATCTTGAACTTCTTATGCTCATCGTAGTCTTTATACTCGAAAATCCTTTCTACTTGACGAACCCAATCTAGAAACTTTTCAGCATCTAGATCCCCATTAAACTCAGGTATGTCGAGCTTAAAACCTCCATCATCGTCATTCTTGCTCTTTCTATTGTTCCTTGGGCAGTCCTCTTCCTCGGAGTCACCCTCGGTACTGACCACATTCCCGTCCTTTTTCTTTTGCTTATTAAGAGATGCAGCTATGCTCTTCAACACGTAGGAAATCTGCCCAATCTCCGCTTTAAGTCCATTCACATCTTTCATCCATGGCTTTGATGTATCCTCACTGCTCCCGGATTCATATTCCATGGTTATGACTTCCCAAGACTGATTTATTAGAGAATAAATCGAAAACCTTGCTCTGATAACCACTTGATGTAGAACTTAGTCGATTTAGACTAAACGGTTCAACGGACTGTTCGTTCTAGTACTGTAATGACAAGTTTTATATTTGCAACGAAATTATACTGTTTTGTTGTAGTATTTTTGTAACAATAAGAACTGAAATTAAAGATAGAAATGGGTGAATCTCGCTCTCCGCCTCGCAAGGTACGAGCTTGAAACACTCGAAGGCAACCTCGCAAGGCTGTCTTATTTCTTTGGTCTCACAAGAACAAAGAAGCAAGCTCACAATAATGTAAACTCTTAGATTTTTGGATTCATAAACTGATTTGTTTACATGGGTTACTTTGGTTTATATAGACCAAAGAACATACAAAAGCATCTACTTTATCTTACACAATCTGAAATATTAAGGTCTAAACATAAGCCTAGGTACTAGACAATCCTCCTAGCTCTTGATTTATTGAGAAAAGAGTTGGACCAGCTGCATTTTCTGAGATAGCACAAAGAGGGAGGAATCAAAAGAGCCTTTAAAGTCCAATAGAGCTTGTTTTGCCAAAAGGGGAAGATTGAAAGATGTGTGAGCTGATGGACTAGGCTTGCACGGTCCTCAAGAGACCTACACGGACAGCAAAGCAGCAGAAATATGACCATTAGCTGCTTCTCCAATGTCCCATTTCAAAATCGTCACAAAACTCGAGCCAAATTTGAAACCACTTACGATGTGAGCTGCGTTATGGCTGATGAGGATCTCCTTTTCATTGTCGAGTAATGCTCCTGCATCACTAACAAGCAGAGGATTTAATGCAAGTGCCTGGCGGCAACATTGGGCTGCCTCACTCAATCTTCCTTTACGCATGTAAGCGTTAGCTAAATTTGACCAGGCATCCGAAAAATTTGGCCTGAGTTGCAGGTAATTAAAGAAGAAATAAACATTTTCAAATACCATCTCACTTACGTTTAAGACTTAACTGTTATCATAACAAGTAATGAAAATATTATTTTCGAACACGTACTTGTGTAGGGTGGTTTAACAAAAGTATTTGTCTAAATCACATATTAATTACAAAATATACTTTTAACAACTTTTAGTAACTTCTTAACTTATATTATGGGCATAGATGTCTTTATATGACCGTTATATAAAGCAGTTTTACACATGACTCCCTGAATTTGGAAAAGTAAGAATAATACAAAGTATCAAACAAGACACCATCATTATTGAATTTCACGAAAAGGTCCAAGTTTAAAAAGAAACCATGAAAGACTTCAACTAGAAACAACGTATAGGTGAACACACAAAATCTAACTGTGTGTCATTAAGTGTTTTTTTAAGAGGTTCTGACTTGTTTCGAGCGCAAGTCGTGAGCATTCAGCGACTTTACAGTTTAGCTGACATTTCCTTTCATTAAATGTTCAAGCCATTAAGCGTCACAGTGAGGTTATCAAAGGATATACGAAAGCATACCTCAATAGAGATCATGTAATATCGAATTGCAAGGTCAACATTTCCTTTCTCCTGTGAAAGCTGCCCTATCAGCAACCACTTAACGTAGCTAAAACCATAAACATGTGTGGATTACTACGTCAAAATACCTTCCATGCATTTGCCATATTGCCAAAACACTCCGCAAACTGAGGCTCAATTTGTATGGCTTCTTCATTCCTCGCTATGCACATATCAAAATCCTGCAACTGAAAAGGTATAGCATAAAAGTTAAGGGAGAAAAGCCAACAAAAATAAAGGAACCAACGAGAACAGAAAGAGCAGAAATGCAACCTGGTAGTATATTGCACCGAGAAGAAGAAGATTGTCAGTACGTACAGGATTTCTCTCATAAACAGTATTACTATGCTCCAAAGCCTGTTTATAATTGCCACCTTTGTGCATCTTGTGATCAAGATCCAACAACACATCTTCTTCTATGATTTCATGATAAGAGTCGGTATATGTCAGCCAACCCACAAATTTTATTGGGTGTAAAGAGAGCCACAATAACATTTATTCATTTTAGCGGGTTGGAATAAGGTCATCACTACTCAATGACTATACCAACGAACTGAACTAAGCTAGCTAGTTGACTTTACTCCGGCCAACCCAAAGTGTAAGGATAAAACATTGAAAAATAGAAAATGTTTTCATGAGTACTGACTTAAACAAGCAGCCATGAAATCCCCATAATTAATCCTCTATGAGACCTACCATTCCCAAGCCCATATGGCCTTGCATGTGATTGATTGAGCATGTGGATATTTTAGTGCGCAAGGGAGCTAAGAGGGCAGTTTTGTACGCTGACAAATTCCGTCCCCACATCATGAGTATCACCAGTTAATGCCAGCTAATCTCACTTACACTAGCATATGTACTGAACATGTTGATATCACACAATGGGTTACGTAAAAACTTGTGGAAAAAATAGAAGAAAAACTACTAAGCTTGTGGGCACCAGAAACTAGTAATGCCAGCCACCGAAATCAAATACTGATCATTTGATCAATATCAATACATGTAATCACATCATTGCTTGATTATGGGAACTGAACTATCAAGTGTCATAACTGAATTGTATTGCGAATCAAAAAGTGTCAAATCTTACTTAAACATGTTATACCCTAACCCCACCCGTCCCCCAAAATCACTAATTGCATTGATGAGCCCTTACATGTTTTCTTTTCCAAACATCAATAGCTATCGAACCCCTCCCTATATCATTTCAACTCTTCAGTTGTCATCCTCTCACCAAAGTGAAAATTGTGAAAACTTGCAACACCAAAAAGGAATTACCCCAAACCTGAGTTCCAATCAGGATATTCCCAACATAGAACAAATGACCTACTCGCTCCGTCCCAATCATTTGTTTATTTTTATTAAGATACCCCTAATCAAATGAGTGAGACATAGGGAGTACAATATATTTGCCCGTCCGAGTCCTATATTAATTCTGGACAAAAACAACCCCCGTCGCCCGAAATCCCTAAGCGTGAAGCACATAATAACCCAGTAATGCAGTGATGTGATTCTATTCTAGATGCACAGAATCTAGCAAGATAAGTCATTTTTATGTACACTGCAACACACAGTTTCAAACTTACCGTCAATTTAAGTGTAATAACTGTAAAATATCCCGGGACACTCCTAATAACTCGAGTGTCCGGGAAGTTTTTTCGAGTGTATTTGTTTGCACCGAAAAAAAAGTGTCATTATCAGATTAGAAATAACTATATAAGCCTACAAAATACCAAGTTTCAAAGTTTGAATCACTAACTGCACTAACAATATACATAAAATAAAATAAAAAAAAGGGTAAGGAAATGAAACCTTGTCGAGATTGAGCAGCCTTAAAAGGGTGCAAATGATTAATATTAGTATTATTAGTATTGGAAAATGAAGCATCAACCCTCAGATCAAAAGATGAAGAATTTGATAGCTGATGATGATGATGATGTTGTCTATTAGATGCACTTTGCAAGGAAATCATCATTTACAAAACCCTAACAACAAACCCACCTAATAATAAAAAAACTACACTTGATCACATTAATTAAATCACTCTATTCTCTTCTCTTATTATCTATCTATGATCAAAAACAAAACAACAAAAAAAGAGGGAAAACCCAGAATTCCTTGTATCATATACTATCATTCATGCATAATATAATTAATATAATTATATAGAAAAAAGACAAGATTTTTTAAGGAAACAGGATGGGAATGTTAGCAAATGTTGTCAAAGTTCAAGAAACAATGACATGTGTCTAAGAGAAGAGTATAAACAAGTTCACTTTGTTTTGATTCATTATGTAAGGATCATATCGGGGCTGTACACGTTTAGGGTTAAGATCCTTATTGCCGTTAAAAGGAAGTTAGTCCAAAGCCTATTTTGTCTCATAGCCCTTCATCAGGGGATCATCATCCTTACCACTTTTTTTCTTTTGATTGACCAGCTAAAAAAACATGGTTAAAGAGCTTGGAATAGAATGGAATGAATGTGATTTCATAGAAGTATGGGGTTTCAAATTCATTCTCACGTAATGTTGTTTGGTTCATCCTACATTTATAGATAAAGGGAATGAAGTTTGATACCAAGGGAAGAAGGTCAGTATGAGATTTCAACTGGTTGGGTCGTAGTTAGATACTTAGGTAATGTTTGGTTCTCTCTTGAATGAGGTATTGCTTTAGAATGCTCCAAACAGATACCTTGTGTTCGTTTTGAGTTTTTTTGTAATCTGATACTTATACATCAAACTCATAAGGTATGAGTTTCCCATACGCACGGGGGGTATGCGATTACCCCCTTGGTATCAAATTTATATTATGAAATAAAAACTTTTTGTCAACTGCATTGATTCCTGATTCATCCAAAACTGAACCAAACGCTAAGTATTAGCAATGAAGTTTCAACCCCATACCACCTTACTTTCAATCCTGATTCCAACCCCATATCACTTTGTGAACCAAACACCCTCCTTAATAGGTTCTAACTTCTCTAGATACCTCAGTTCTGCACCTTCCGCCTGCCACCCAATGATGATTGGGCCGCATGTTTGGTATGCGAAACGATTTATGACAATTCGTAAGTTTATCGTCAAGTGATAGCTCAAACACTTGTGTCTACCCATTGGTTGTCATCTACGCGCCGATATGGTCGTTTTAACAGTCATTAGAGTCATTTCCGAGTCCGGTTCAAAAACCGCTTCATTTTCTATAAACCGTTTTTTAAAACCGTGCCTGAACGCTCGAGAATATTCCGGATATTTTAATATTTTAAAACTTATCTTTCTTGGTAAAATATATCCGTATTTTATTTAGAAAAGAATTCGAAATCTACCGCAATTCCATAAAAGAAACGCGGAAATCTTTCTTTCAAAGTAGAAAACTGCTTGGGAAATGACGCAGCGAGCGTTGCGCCTCTTCCAAGAGTCGTAGTTCCTGTTGGGCCTCTTCCCCAGCTCGTTTTGCCTCTTTCCGGAATATTTTATAGATTTCTTTCCGTGTTCGAGTTATTCTAAAACTCTTCGGATTTCTCCCTATATAAGGAGAGGTTCGTCCAAACTTTCAAGTAGGGGTGGGCAAAATCCGGTCCGAACCGGAAAAATGGACCGGAATCGACTGTACCGGAACCGAAAAAAAAAATTTTGGTCCGGTCTCCGGTCCATCATTTTTTAAGATTCCGGTTTCCGGTCAGGAAAAGGTCTCGAACCGGTATTTTCTGGTCCGGACCGGATTGGACCGGAAAGACCGGAATTATTATTATTATTTGATTTTTTTTCTATAAATTTTATTTTATTCCGGTCTAACCGGTCCGATCTGGTCCATTGGACCGGAATTAGAAAAAAGTGGGCATGTAGTCTAAATTCCGGTCCAATCGGTCCGGTCCAATCGGTCCGGTCCGATCTTGGACCGGAATTTTTCCGGTCCATTCCCGGACCGGAATTTTTGTAATCCGGTCCGGTCCCGGTCCTGATTTTTTATCAATTCCTGTGACAACCCTCGCGAATGCGGAAATATAAAACATACAAGCATGTGAAATAATATGCGGAATTTCGGTATTTTAAAAACTTTTAAACATGCAAGATATATATAACACGAGGTGTGTCAAAATATTACAAACTAAGTACGGAATATACAACAAAGAGACGAGGTCTCTTAAAATGTTAGCAAAGAACAAGTGTTTAACAAAACTAGCTACTATCGTCTAGAGGTGAAACTTCCAGGGACAACGCCCGCTAGCTCACACCCGAACCCCAAAATATCGTATCCAAAAAGTCATCCAAAGCAGGCAACCTGTTCATCCATGAAAAACATGAATGCCACAGTCAGTGGGGAGTAACTCTGGGTTCTCCCAGCCATATCACATCAAACGTACATATAAGGAAATACAAAAGTAAAGCATGCATATATATATAGATATACATGTGAGATACCATAAGAATTAAATAGGCAATTCTATAGATAATGATAAGAGCATAAAAGCACCAATCCTAATCCATCATGTTATTAAAACCTCGGGAAAAGACCACTCTTAGGCCAATCGAATACGCTTCACTAGGGCTTTGCCCATCTCACCGTTTAGCCGGTTTATAAGATTGATAAGTATTTTGGAAAATGGGGACTTCGACAAGACAGACCAAGTCAAGGGGTCTGCGTGATCACAAAAATACGACTATTATCATCCATTCACGAACTCCCAAGACCTTTGCG
The DNA here is from genome assembly GCA_022085475.1 of Heliosperma pusillum. Taxonomy (NCBI): domain Eukaryota; kingdom Viridiplantae; phylum Streptophyta; class Magnoliopsida; order Caryophyllales; family Caryophyllaceae; genus Heliosperma; species Heliosperma pusillum. The sequence continues at coordinate 703 of JAIUZE010007259.1, read as the reverse complement.
GTGGTAAGTCATGCAATGACCTGAATACAATCATGAAAATCACGCATTCAAGACAACGGACACAAAGACGGACCAACTCTCACGGGTAATGAAACGCAATAGCATCGTGTACATGGCACCAGAAGTATGATTAACAGGCATCCACGGAGATAGCATTTCCCTGAACTCATAACACGATTCAATTCATTGTGTATATGTGCACTAATTTCCTCCGGTAGGACGACGATAATAATACGGTCCTAGTCGAAATCTGGCCAGAATCCCGGAATCGCATTTTCCAGTTCGACATGCGATAAACATTTCGCATCCAAGACTCGGTCAATCAAATGACGCCGAGTACCCCAAATTCGGTAGAATAATTCACGAAAGAGGCGGAAAAGAGCTCAAGCCTCATACCAAGCGGTACGCTACATGCAAATAACACCACCTCGCAAGTACACAACATTTGACGGCCGGGTCGAACAACGCATAGCGTTCAACTCCCAACAACGTCGTCGTATGCCCACTACACATGCCATTAAGCAGTAGGATACCTCTCCGTTCCGACATTCCAGCCTTACGAACGGGAAGGTAGCCAAGGAAATGAGAGTACAAAGCACAAGACAAAATAGTGCTCAAACCGTATCATTTGTGAAAAACCGACTCAAAGTGGGATCATACCAAAAACCGTCACAACACATGTGATACATGCGAAAAAGATATC